>BKZX01030465.1:75967-133282 GCA_014362285.1 Fagus crenata | reverse complement strand
TTACGTAACATCTAAACAATGGTAATCTGTTACAAGTTTTGTTCTTTTACTTCTTTTTCTTTCTTTTTATTTATTTATTTTTTCTATCATGATCTATTTTTATTTTTTTGTTTTTGTATGTTTACATGATAGCAAGGGGCTTTAAACATTGGTAATCTAGTACAAGTTTTATTTTTCTACCTCTTTTTCTTTTTATTTATTTATTTTTTCAAACATGATTTTTTTTTTTTTTTTTGTTACGTTTATATGACTACAAGGGGATCTAAGGAGCAATTGAACTAAGGTAATCTTTTTTTCTTTTTTTTTTTTTCTTGATTCTAACTTATTTTCTGTTTTATCAATTAAAGATAACTATTTTTTCTCAATTATTATACACTATCTAATTTCTTTTATTTTTCTGGTGCAATTCCATCTATTTGTTAATATTAGTTTTATTTTTTTTTATGGAACATATTTTCCATAAAATAATTTTGAATATGTATTTTTATCATATACACATTATGTGTTTATAAAGGGTTTTTTCCATGTATTGCACGGGTTACACACTAGTATCATATATGTCGGAAATTAGATACATGCCAGCTTTGGCCTTAATTGGCCCAACCCTTAAAAATAATGTGTAAACAGAAATGTACGTAACGGAAATTAAAACACCATTGCTTATGCATACTAACCACTCTTTGGTTGAAGCAACGATGTTACCAGACTCTTGTGGTTGCTTTACGTCGTCCAAAGCTAGCCTCCACGCTGACCAGCAATCCAAACCGCAGCCTTGTTCCAGCTTGAATATTCCATCGAAAAATCAATGCTCGACGCTGTCGTTCTCTACCAGAGAGATACAAACAATTTACACAGCCTAAATGCCTCACTAACACATTGTGCACACATTCAGAGAAGTCTTCTTTCTTACTCATGATGGGGTGTATATATATAGCTCCCCACCATTAATGAGTTGATGATAGTGGAGATGAGTAACAGCTCAAAGCATTACTCCTTTGATAAATGCTTGGCTATTACATTCTTGCAGAAATGAATTCTTGTTGAAACTAAAATCTGGAGGAGATGGAAAGGCATGCCCACTTTGGGTGCCCCTTTACCTCCCTCATAATTTCTTACATCTCCCACTCACACATTGTGGGCATGACCCTACAATGCATCTTTGAATGTGCTTTCCATTATGTTCATACTGGCAAATAGCCCATGCGACCATCGAGCATACATGTAACAGAATTTTGGGAGCACTCTACCAAATCCTTATGGAGGACCAGCATAGTGACATCCCTGAGGTATCTCATTATGCCCAAACTCATTCTAACACATCAATTCAAGCATTTCTAACCCTTCTTGAGTCTAATTACTCAGAATTATACTTGACCCATCACAAGCATCGTAAGGTACTTACGGTTATATTGTTAACATAAAACTCTATAACCTGTTGACAGTGAGTACTTAGACAATGATGTGTTCTAGAATAGTCTTCCTTTTTCCCTAATGTCATTTAACTGCTGTCCAACTGCTTTCCCAGCAATGTTCCTTTAGACCGTATCTTTCATGGCCGTAGGCAACATGCCAAGGTAGCAAACATCAAAACCTCTGCTTTGTGACATAGTCAAAAGTAACCAAGGGCATAAGTAGGATCTTTAAAGAAAGATCCATGAGACTCACACGGTGAAGAAGCAGGAATCTATTCTCTCATCTCCAATTATGGTCGACTAAACACATGTAGTATGAAATACATGCTATGGTGGAGTTCTCGTAAGAAAGAGTGTATGTCTAAGCTCAATACACCATACAGATCTTAGTCTAGTCACTACTCAAGCATCTAACTCAAGTCCTTAATTTTCTTGCCACCACAAGCATCAAATTAAGTTCTCATATCTAGCTGATCATAGGCTACATGGATCGTGGGCTATCCATGCACGGTCCTATAAATAAATTATAGACCTCATCTTAATCAAAACTAAGGCGATGCATAACTGTGTTAATCATCTCTATTTGCTACATAAGCATCAAGGAAACACATTGTCCCATCTCTTCTCGCTACCCAAGCGCTAGAGGCGATTGCTCGTGTGAGTGAGCCGATCTAAGCCTGTTGACATACCTTTTATAACACAAAACTAATCATATGGTATACGTGTGTGCTAACATACATGTGATATCATAAATCGAAATTGAATAACATCATATGCAAAATATATCCCAAAAGGAGTACAATAATGGTTTACTGAAAACAACACAACATTACAATCTACATAACCCTAAACTCCTAACATGAGCTTGAAAGGCATCTCTTCCTATAGGCTTTGTTAGGGGGTCAGCTATCATACGGGTCGTAGAAATGTGTTTCAGGACCACCTCCTTATGCGTAACCATGTCACGTATGTAGTGATATCGTATATTAATATGTTTGGTTTTGCCATGATACTTGGGGTCCTTAGCATAAGTAAGTGCTGTTGTGCTATCACAATGACTTGTCACAGGATCTGAAGCATCCTTGACAACCTCAAAATGCTAGAAGAACCTCCCCAACCAAACTGCCTCTTGAATAGTTGCCAAACAAGCTACGTACTCTACTTCCATAGTTGATAAGGCTATATGGGGTTGTTTCTTGCTACTCCATGTGATGGCGCCATTATTGAGCAAGAAAGTATAACAAAATGTGGATTTGCACTCATCTAGGCCACTACCCCAATCAGCATCACTATAGCCAACCAAGCGCAAATCCGAACCTTGATAACAAAGCACATAGTCCATCGTCCCTTTAAGATATCTCAATATCCTTTTAACTGCTTTCCAATGAGCAAGTCTAGGGTTAGATTGGAATCTACTAACTAAACCAACAACATAACATATGTTAGGTCGAGTACTCATCATAGCATACATCAAGCTACTAGTTGCATTGGCATAGGGAACATGAGCCATCTTTTCCTGTTTATCTTGAGTCTTAGGACACATGTTTTGGCTTAAGCTCTCATTTTTGGCAATTGGAGTGTCTATGGGTTTGCAATCACTCATTTGAAAATGCTCAAGAACTTTCTTAATATAGGTTTGTTATGATAAACCTAAAATTTTCTTTGAGCGATCCCTGAAGATTTTAACTCCAAGGATATAGTCTGCTTCACCCATGTCCTTCATCTCAAAGATAGAGGACAACCACTCTTTAGTGACGACAATCATCTCCGCATCATTACCGGCCAATAATATGTCATCGACGTACAATGATAGAATAATGAAACTTCCTTTGGATCTCTTTGTATAGACACAGTGATCTTCTTCGATCATTGTAAACCCATTCGATAGAATGGCTTGATGGAATCTCAAGGACCACTGTCTAGATGATTGTTTCAAACCATATATGGATCGTTTGAGCTTGCACACTTTGTGCTCTTGACCTTTGGCTACGAAGCCAACAGGTTGATCCATGTAGATTTCCTCATCTAGTTCTTCATTGAGAAAAACTGTCTTAACGTCCATCTGGTATAGTTCCAAATTCAAGTTTGCAAAATGGCTAGAATGAGACGAACTGAGGCAAACCTTACTACTGGTGAAAAAGTTTCCTCGTAGTTAACACCCTCCTTTTGGGTGTATCCTTTTGCCACTAGTCGAGCTTTGTACCTTTCTATTGAGCCATCCGCCTTGCTTTTGATTTTGAGAACCCATTTGTTTCCAATTTCCTTTCGGCTTGGTGGTAGATCTACCACATCCTAGACCTCGTTAGTCCTCATAGACTCCATTTCATCATCCATTTATCACTAGCAGAAGATGAAAGAGCTTCTTGTACTGTTCTAGGCTCTTCATCATCTTATGAAGAAACCATGAAATCTTCTCCTTCAATCTCAAAGCAACGACGAGGAATACTTCCATGTTTACTTCTACGAGGCTGAGGTTGTTGTGAATCCCCTTCTAGTGGTTTGCTCCCACTAGGTTGTAAGTCACTCCCACTGTCCCTAGAAGTTTCAGGAATTTCTTCCTGGTTCTCTACTAGGCTACTTGGAGCGCCTTTATTTGGATCCATCATTTCATAAAGTGTCAAGTCTTTATCAACCTCACCTCTACTTGGGAATTCATTCTTAATGAAATCTATATCATGTGATTCCACTTCAGTTACACTTCCATCAGGTTGTTCACCTATTAATACATAGCCTTTGGAATGCTCAGAATATCTGATAAAGATACTTTTTTTTTTCTTTTTTTTTTTTTCCTCTTGGGCCTAATTTCCCATATTTATGAGAAGTATTGTGAACAAAACCTGATGAACCCCATGGTCGCAAGTTACTCAAGTCAGGTTTCTTGCTAGTCCATAGTTCATAAGGTGTGGAAGGTACTGATTTAGAAGACACTCGGTTAAGAATGTAGGCTGCAGTCAAAATTACATCTCCCCAATATGAAATTGGGAGATTTGCCTACGCCATTATTGACCTAATGTGATGCCCCGCACCACCTAGCATAATAAATTAATTATATTAGTACTAAGTTACAAAAGGACTATAGGTTTAATAATTTACATGGTAAATTATTAAAATGGATATAACATATAGTTTGATTAAGTAATAATATCATATTACATTGACATTAAAATGATAATAATATGTATATATATATATATATATATATAGAAATGGTGTAATATCAAGTAGTGTAAGTTTAGTTAAAGAGACAACCTAAACTTAAGTCTAGTCCACTTGCTAAAAATAAAAATAAAAACAAAAAGAAAACCACTCCCACTAATCCAACCAGCCATACATTTAACTAAACCCATGGTCAGCTCATTTTCCCCTTTAATAGCCGGTCACTTCCTCATTTCAATACACATTTTAAGAGGAAAGAAAGGAAAAGAGGGAGAGAAGCTCTCCCCCTTCTGCTGGCCGAAATTCCCTTGGAGGAAGAACCTCCATAGTTGCTCTTCTTCAAGCTTCCCTCCATCAAGAAAAGGATAAGCTCTTGTTAGGGCTTATATTCCCAAACCTTAGAAGGTAAATTCCTCAAATTCTCTAGGGTTTCATGGAGTTTAATTGGGGGTTTCAACTGAAACTTCATGCATGTGTTAAATTAGGTGAAATCTTAGCTTTTCATATATGTTTTGAAATGGGTATAGTGAAATTGTTGGTTGATCTTTATGATTTATACACTTTGAGGTTATGGGTTTGTAGAAATATGATTTTGGGTTAGGGAAAATGGATTTTTATGGACATGCATGTGGGATTTGAAGTTGTAGTTGCTGGAAATTTACTGCTCTGTTAGGTCTGCGTGAACAGTAAAATTTCGTGGAAATTCTGTTATTATTGAAAATAGATATGAGGAAACAGTTTTCTCTAGGGTAATCTATAATATGTCTAGGTTATGTATATGAAATTTCATAGAAAAATATTGAGTTTTGATAATTATTTGTTATTTTACAAGAAAACTGTGCAAATCTGTCAATTTGACAGATTCTGTGTTTGTCGGTTTGAAATTGCATAATAAATCCAATATTTGGAATTTGAGTGATTGGAGTATGTTTCTGGAACCCTATGATGTATATGTTCTTGATGGAATTAGCCTCATATGATTTTAGTAAATATGGAATTGTGGGTACTGATCTAAAGTTGCCTTCAAAACTGTGCTGACAGATTTGAGTTTTCTGTCTTGGTTGAATTTTATAATTTTTTATAAAGCTCAAATTGAGCTGAAAATTTAGGGTCACATGCTACACATATATAGGTATTCTCCTATAAAATTTCATGAGTTTATGACATCTTTTGGTTGGTCATATAAGGCTTAGAAGTGGGCTGTATAGCAGGGGATATGTTGCAGCAACTTGTAAATCATGGATTTTTGAAGAATTTATTCTTGCAAATTGGACAAGTGAATTGAGCTAAAATTTGGTATGCATGATAAATAATGTGTTTACTAAATGGGTGAATTTTTATATGTCCTAATTATACCATCTAGTATAGAAAAGAAATATTTTGAGTCCAGCAATACGGTTTCTGTTTTAGGCAGTAAATAGAACTAGTTTTGATGTTTTGCCACTATTATTTCGTTTGCTTGATTGGTTGCCTTTGGGTTGCAATATAGAGACTCCTAGGAACCTAAATAGGGTAAGGATGTGAGAAGGATTAGAAAACCTATAGAATTGATAGTTAAGGGAAGCCATGAGTACTTTTGTGAGTTAGAATATCTGCTAATCATTGGATTTTAATATCCTTTGGTCTAGGGACTGAATAAGGAAAGTAGAGAACTCCACTGCAAGCTTTGAGACTGTTGTGCTGCTGCTGGATCGAGGTAAGGGAATGTGCCATGAAAATTTAATAGTCCATGTTTTAAGAATATTTCTATGTATGTTTTATCAATGCTTTCAGTAAACTTAGTTTGATACTTGTTTATAAAGAAAAATGTGCATTGATTTAGAAACAGTTTTGAGTTGATATAGTTAAGACAGTTTTGAGAAGCAAACTATGGATATGCTATGGATTTTTGGGCTTAGTAAGGCAAGAGAGAAATTGAAAAGTAAAGAAGCATGATATGTTTTATGAACACCTAAAATGGTTTTCAGTGTGAGGGCCTTGTGACCGCAGGAAGGCCTCGAGGGGTTTTATTCCCTGTAGACCGGCAACAAGTAAGGCTACGAGGGGTTGTATTCCCTGTAAACTGGTTGCAGGAAGGTCACGATGGGTTTTCATACCCTGTAGACTGACAAGTAGGAAGGCCACGAGGGGTTTTATACCCTGTAGACTGGTAAGCAGAAAGGCCACGAGGGGATAATTTCCCTGTAGACATGGCACAAGTAAAGTCACAAGGTGCCAAGTCTTAAAGATAAAGTTCAGTTACATGTTCCATATAGTTTTGCTATTTTATGCAATAGTATGAGATAAGTTTTCTCTTCAGAACAGTTTAAAGGAACATGTTTAGTTTACATATAAAAGAATCATGCTATATGTTTAGATTTCAATAAATATATTATGTCTTACAAGTTATCAGATATTATGTTCATCAGTATGAAACATATATGTGCAAGAAACTCATGAAATCATTTTAGCATGAACTGTTTATACGCAAGTCATATCCACAAAGATTATTCTGTTTATCATGCATTCATGCATACTGTTAAATTTTCATGTCACAATTCCCTTCCTGAGCAAAGTGGGTTGCTCAGATTGCAGGAACATCCTATGGTGTAGTCAAGAGTCTCAGCATAGAGGAGCAAGTATATTGATATCTAGAACTAGTCTTAGATGTTTTGAGTTTTTGTGTATATAAAGCAGAAGTGATGTATAAGTTTAAATAGTCTTCCGCTGTATTAGAGTTATTATGTCCACATATTGATGTATTTTGTATAAACAGTTATAGATGCTCTGATTACTATCACTTCCTTTAGGTGGACTATTATATTCAGTTATTTTGTAAAGCAGTATGTTATTATATTATGGGAGTTTCCAACCCAAGAAGAAGTTAAAGAATCAAGATGAGAGAAGAGAGGAAATAAGAAAAAAATTCATACTCCTTTTAGTTGGTTCGTGTTAATATCAGGCACAGGCTTGGTATTAGCATGCCGGTCTGACTCCGAATCATATTACGGATTTGGGTCGTGACACCTAACCAGTTCAAGCAGTGTTCGATTTTTCCTTTCTGCCACACTATTTTGTTGTGGTGTTCGAGGCATCATCAACTGTCTCATGATTCCCTTTTCATCACAAAGCTCTTTAAATTGCTCGGATAGATATCCATGCCCACGATCAATTCTAAGAGCCTTGCTCTTGTCTAACTGATTCTCTACCAAACTCACATAACGTCTAAAGCAATCCAAGGCTTCAGACTTGTGAGAGATCAAATAGACATGACTGTATCGTGTAAAATCATCGATGGATGTGATAAAGTAGGAACCTCCATGCCTTGCCTTCACATTCATTGGACCACAGATATCTGAATGGATTAATTGCAATGGAAAAGATGCCCTAATGGCTTTTCCAAACGGTTTTCTTTTTTACTTTCCTACTAGACAATGTTCACAAGTTGGCAAAGTGACATTAGCGAGATTGCCTATAAGGCCTTCTTTAGCTAACCCAGCCATCCTTTCTTGCCCTATATGGCCAAGCCTTGCATGCCATTCAACTGAACTATTAGATACATCATCAGAAGAAGTCAATAAAAAAACTGAACCATCATTATTATAATAGTCAATATTCAAAACCATAAAACCTTTTGAAATAAAACACTTCCATAATAAATTGTCCCCAAATATAGAAAAACACAATTATTCTAAAAAACAAATCAGAAACCAATGCTTAGTAAAACAAGTAAAGAAAGTAAATTCCTCCGGATTTCAGGAGCGTATAATACATCATGAAGTAACAGAGTGCGACCACTTTGCAAGTCCAGCTTGTAGGTACCAATTCCAAGCACCTCAACACTAGCTCTGTTTCCCACTGTGATGTTTCTACTCCCAATTGGTATTCGGCGAAACTCCACAAACCCTACACGGTCTCGCGCTACATGGTCGGTTGTTGTAGAGTCTACAGTCCACACAGGAGTAGAATGAGCAATCATGACATGGCTAGTTACAAAAACACAGTGAGATATAGGATTAGTAGTTACCTTTTTCGGCTCAGTGCATTCACAAACGAAGTGTCCTTTCTTTCTACAATTGTAACAGGTCAACTTGAACTTGTCCTTTTTACCTCCACATTTCCCTCTTGTGGTGCGCTTGGTAGTTTTAGCCTTCTTAGGCGCTGGTACAGAGGGTTGCAGTTTTCCGAGAGTATAGTCTGGACTCTTGCACTTAGGCCTAGATATCCTGCGCGAGTTTGTCTCAGCCATGTATACAGAACCATTTGGCTTGGCTGCCTCTAGGCACTCAGCTTTAAGTTCTAAATGATGCGCCACATCATCAAAACTTTTGATATTTTCATTGTGCGTCATGTTTTGGCTCATAGTCTCCCAGGAGCTAGGCAGTGAACGGATCACTGCTTGGACCTGCTGCTTATCTGTGAGGTTATTTCCGGCTGTTTTGAGCTCATGAATCATGGTTGACATAGCTCTAAGATGCTACTTCATAGTATGTTCAGAGCGCATCTTATACGAGTCAAACTTCATGGTTAGTCCACGAAGTCTGGTGGCTGATGTCCCTCCATATCGTACCTTAAGTGCTTTCCACAGTTCTTGAGTAGTTGGATACTCCTTAAACTCACCAATGAGATCATTATGTATGCTGCTTAACATGGTAAAGTGTGCGCATCGATTTTTCTTACGCCAACTCTCGAAGGCAGCAAGATCACATGTGTGTTATTCAGTATCACATTGCTCAGGTGTACTCAGTGAATGAGTTAAAGTCTCCAAGACTTCTTACTCATTCAGGACATATTGGATCTTACGGTGCCAAATATCATAATTGTCACCATCCAATTTTCCCCTTTGATCAAATCAGCTACAATACCTTTTGAAGCCATTTCACTACAAAAAAATTACATAGGGATATCACAAACGTTTTAAAAACAAATTTGCCGCATTTGATCTAAAATAAACTTAAATAATTATCACATGTCACAAGATCGAAAATTTGCTAAGTTTCCTAATCATCTCTTGCGCCACTAGTGTTAATTACTAACTTTAATTTTAATCTATTTGCGCAAAATCATGTATGTGAGGAAACTAATCTAACTCAACCATACTCCCACTTGCATTTATCAATTCTAAGCATATTTTCATGCAATCATGCTTTGTTAAAAAATAGTTCAATAATTTCTACATATCAAGAATAAATTTCATATTAGGGCTAAACATGCTTCAATGACTCTTGATATCATACAAAATATTTTTCATGCATTTGAAATTAATTTAAAATTAATTAGGCATTATTTATATGAAAACAAATCACAAATAACATAATATAGCCTAATTACAATAAATATAATACATGAAATCAATATGTTAGTTTATTTTTTTATTTTTTAATACCCCAACATTACTTATATATACATTTATGTATTTTTCTTTTTAATAAATTCAATATTTCATGAATTTAAAATATGGCCCAAACATGTATAATTCAATAAAATAATATTTATACATGAATATTATCAATACAAAAAATATATATAACAATAAACATTTATTTCGGATTCACACTTGCCGGAGGTGTCTAACACCTCCACCGGAAACAACCTCAGTGGCTGTCACTTTCTTTATTAAGAGTGGGGAAATATTTTATCCCTTTAAAACAGTTTTTATCATTGTTTCATTGCCTCCATCGGAGAGTGTAATTCACTCACCACCATTGAAGTGCCGAAACATGTTCTTAATGGCTTGTACATGTTCGGAACAACGAGTGGGTTCCATTGTGGTGGCTGATGAAGAGAACGGATCTTTGTATCGGGCCACACGTGCTACACTCTCTGGAGCCAAGAGTGGGCCTTGCTGGAACAGGGTCTTCTTCAACCTCCAGTACTTTCTCTCTAAAAATTCTAATTTTTCACCCGTAACTTTGATTGTTTATAACTTCTTCATTTTAAATCCAAATTTAACTTGCTATATATCGAATTAAAGCTAATGAAGAGTAGTTTACATCCATATAAAATTATGTCACATATAACAAAGTTTCGGCCATATTTCATTCTTTTTCTCATATCTCACAAACCATATATTGTATGAATACGAATTTTAACAATATAATATACTATATGTTATCTATCACATACTTAAATTTTGTGCCATTTGGTGATCGTTTGTGTTAGGTGCCATTGGAGACCCGTGTGTGCAACTTATCTTTAAAGCATGCTATATACACTGCTTATTATTGCTTACAAAGTGTAAAGAAAGCATAAGACACACGAAAACAACCTAAACATGCTCTGATACCAATGTAAACAGAAATGTATGCAGCGGAAATTAAAATATCATTGCGTATGCATACTAACCACTCTCCGGTTGAAGCAACGATGTTACAGGACTCTTATGGTTGCTTTACGTCGTCCAAAGCTAGCCTCCACACTGACCAACAATCCAAACTTTAGTCTTGTTCCAGCTTGAATATTCCACCGAAAACTCAATGCTTGACGGTGTCGTTCTCTACTAGAGAGATACAAACAATCTCCACAGTCTAAATGCCTCACCACCACACTGTGCACACACTCAAAGAAGTCTTCTTTCTTGCTCATATGATGGGGTGTATATATATAGCTCCCCACCATTAATGAGTTGATGATAGTGGAGATGAGTAATAGCCCAAAGCATTACTCCTTTGATAAATGCTTGGCTGTTACATTCTTGCAGAAATGAATTCTTGCTGAAATTGAAATTTGGAGAAGATGGAAAGGCATGCCCACTTTGGGTGCCCTTTTACCTCCCTCATAATTTCTTACATAATGGAATAGCAGTTGAGTAAGCTTTAAGTTGGAGTCAACCGGCCTTTCAAGACCATTACAATGCAGCTGGCAGCATTTATTAAGATGTCATTAATGTCAAATAACGTCCATAGCATTACTCCTAACTCCTAAGCAATGAAGATTTTTCTTAAAAAAAAAAAAAACAAAAAAATCAACGACTGCAAGGATCAAGTAGATTAGCTTACATATAGAGTTATTTACACATAAAAATAATTTTATTATATAGTGTTATATATATAATATTGACCACCATAATATATTAAATTGGTGGCCATATTATATGTGTAATTATATAGAAATAAAATTATTTATAACTTTCATTTACATGTGTTATTATTTCCAACTTTCATGGAGAAAGTTAATGGTAGGATGTAACCACCAATAACTTCCATGATGTGCATGACATGTGTCATGATTTCAAAACTATTGAGAGTAGTTATTTTCCTAAAAATAAACCACCCAAAGTAGTTATTGATGGGTAGTTATTTGATGCAAATAACCACCCTTTTGACTATTAATAAGAAGATTTATTCTTCAAAGAAGGTCTCTCTCTAAAACTCTTCAACTTCCACAACCCATGTGCAAGAGATCCATTGTGATCTCAAGTGTGTTCAAGTGTTCTTCAAGTGTATTCTAGTGTGTTTAATAGTGTTTGTAAATTATTCTTATTGTACTTGTACTTTGTAGGCTTTAATGCAAAATATTTAAGTATTTATCTTGTTTGATTTATAATTCTACTTCATCCTTCATACTTTGTTTGGTGTCATACGAAAAAAGTCTTTGTCATTAAGGCATAAACCGAACTAAGTACATCCTTTTGAAGTTCAAAGTTAGATTAGTAATTTTAATTCAAGATTTGTAACAAACTTTAAAAAAGTTTGGATTTCATTCAAACAAATTGGCGATCACAATGGGAGATATTAATCATTACATGCCAACAAAGTATTATAAGGGTGAAAGCTTTCTACTTTATGAAATTTATGGCCAAATTATAGCAAATGAGGCCAAATTGGATCAACTTGAAGATCAAATTTGGTGGGATTATTACTATGCATCAGATGAAATTTATGAAAAAAGGAACTTCATCATTAAAAAATTGTATAAATAAAATGATGAATTATGGAGAGATTACCATGAGATATATTATCGTCTTTATGGAAATTCACCAAAACACATCTTCCCACAACAATATTGCTATGATCATCTCATAGAGAATGATCAATATAGCTATGATCATCTCGTAGAGAATGATCAATATGACTATGATCATCTTGTAAAGAATGATCAATGCAGTCAATCCATTAATAATCAAGTAATAAAATTTGATGGACATGAAATGTCTAATGATTCTCATCTTGATTGGATAAAGGAAGCTATAAGAGCATTTACAAGAATTGAAAACATTTTCTACAAAATGCATGAAGATTTTGTGTCATTTAAGGAATCCAAGAAAAATAACGATCAATTTCCCAAAGATGAAAAATTGATTCAAGAAAAATCCATTTTAACTCAAGAATTAAAACTAGGGGGGCATGAAATGTCTTGTGAATTTAATCTTGAGAAAAATGATTTTTCTATGGAAAATAATGATCAACTTGCCAAAGATGAAGAGTTGTGTGATGAAAAATTCACAAATGATTTAATTCAAGAATTAAAACTTGGGGGGCAACAAATGTCCCATGATTTTATTCTTGGAGAATGGCAAGAAAATGCCAAAGAATCAATGGATATAAATAAGCCATTAGATTCGATGTTCTTGTTTGAAAACAAAGCATATGAAAATTGATGGGTGTCAAACCAAGTTTCTATTATTGTCTTTGAAATTGAGCACCCATTATGGATATTTGGATCTCTTAAATCTTAAAATTTTGTTAAAATGGTTGATCAAATTCAGAAGTTTGATAATACCAACCAATCTTTGCTATATGAAATAAATTGTCTATCGTCCATTTTAGATTCCTAAACGTCATCTAAATGGATGAGGGGGGCTTGTGTTTACACATAAAAAATAATTTTATTATATAGTAATATATATATAATATTGACCACCATAATATATTAAATTGGTAGCCATATTATATGTGTAATTATATAGAAATAAAATTATTTGTAACTTCCATTTATATGTGTCATTATTTTCAACTTTCATAGAGGAAGTTAATGGTAGGATGTAACTACCAATAACTTTCATAATGTGGATGACATGTGTCATGATCTCCAAATTATTGGGAGTAATTATTTTCATAAAAATAAACCATCCAAAGTAGTTATTGATGGATAGTTATTTAATGGAAATAACCACCCTTTTGACTATTAATAAGAAGGTTTATTCTTCAAAGAAGGTCTCTCTCTACAAGTCTTCAACTTCCACAACCCATGTGCAAGAAATCCATTGTGATCTCAAGTGTATTCAAGTGTGTTCAAGTGTTCTTTAAGTGTGTTCAATAGTGTTTGTAAGTTATTCTTATTGTACTTGTACTTTGTAAGTTTTAATGCAAAATATTTATGTATTTATTTTATTTGATCTACAATTTTACTTCATCCTTCATACTTTATTTGGTATCATACGAAAAAAGTCTTTGTCATTAAGGCATAAACCGAACCAAGCACACCCTTTTGAAGTTTGAAATTTAATTAGTAATTTTAATTCAAGGTTTGTAACAAACTTTGAAAAAGTTTGGATTTCATTCAAACAAGAGAAAAGTCCAAGTCAAAGTTAATGAATGTGATAGTATCTCCGCTCATACAAGGTAAGTATCCAAATACTTCCATCTTTATTTCATGACTATCTTAAGTGTTCATTTTTTTTTGCTCATATCACTCATTATCACTCATATGCCCTTGGCATGATATTATTGTGAATTCTTAATTCCACAATTAATGCCCCAACATTGACCACTTCAAATAGTGTGACTAAAAAAAATACTTGCTTAAATAGTGTGTTTGGATGTAGAAATTATTAAATAAACAGAATTTTGCAAATGATGGGATTTACATTCCCATCATTTAAAATCTCATCAATTAATAATTCCATTGTTTGGCATAGATAAAACTAAAAAATAAAAAACCTCTCCTACAGTCCTACTTAAACCAGAAATTTTTTTATTTCATACTAACAGAAGATAATTAATTAATAAAATCCTATTTCATATTTCTTTTTCGTATAAGCTTCAGCTCATATGGTCATAGATTCCACCCCCCCTAAAAATAAATTAAAAAAAAAAAAAAAAAAAGCTACATTCATCAGAGTGCAGTGCACCCAAGCAGAGCACCATCTCCAAGGCCATCAATAAAAGACTACTCTAGAGTATAGATTGCTATCAAGTATTGACCATCACCATTTTACTTCGTTGGTAACGAAAAAAAAAAAAAAAAAAAAAACTATTTGCGACTTTACCGCTTTGTTGGTATTCAGAACAAGAAGATTTTCTTCATATTGAGTTTTAAATTTTCCAAAGGTTTCAAGTTCACTATCTGTTGCAAAAGCCAGAGGCCGATCTAGTAAGAGAAGAACAAAAAAAAACATAGCCTTGCCACTGCCAAACCCATCCTCGCGTGGCGTTGCTTCTTCCACAAAGGACTCGGAGAGGGCAAAGAGGGAGGGGATGGCTGAGTAGTTCACCTTGAAGTTGAGTATGCGAAAGGTGTGCAATGAATGAAGCGAGAAAGAGAACTGGAGAATGGAGGGGAGCGAGAGAAACATTGGCAGTAAAGAAGGAATTTTATAAATGATACCTATAGAGGCAAAATTTGAAAAAGGAATTTAGAGCCCCAAATTCCGGCTAAAAATCCCACACGGAAATGTGAAATTTCCTCCTTTATGTTACCAAATGAAGGAATCTCTAAAGGGAAAGGATCTCTTTCCATTGCATCCTCTAATTTCCTCCAATTTTTAGCTAGAATTATAATATGTGGTACTTATTTGATTTTGTGTGGTTTCCATGAGTGTTTTAAGACCGTTGGATTTTTTTAAGTGCCACATATCATAATTCTAACTAAAAATTGGAGGGAATGGGAGGATCTCAATGGGAGGGGATCCTCTCCCATCTCGAAAACCATTTATGAAATTCTACCACCTCACCAAATTCCGGCTCCAAATACTCAATCCGAACCTACTATAACATACTTTTGGGAATGATACATAAATTCCAACATATGACTTTTTGGAAATATAGCAGTATACATTCATAAATTGGATTATTATTTTAATGCTCAGTAGGCAACGAATTAGATTCCATTACACCCCTTTGCAACTAATCCATCTTTTGGCATTGCATAAAACTAGAGGCTATTGAATCAATTCTATTTTTCAAAAAACAAGTGATGCCAAGCTCTTGTTGCTTATGAGTTTCTCATTCATTTTGGGAAAAATTTACTCTGCCAAATTGTTCAATATCTATTTTAATAGTCTTCCTATATGGTGCCACAAATAGGCACAAAGAGGAACGTATGTAAATTGCACACGACTTTAGAAAAAACCAACGTATACGTAAGTGTCATGTAAGTTGGTAAAATGTGGGGCAAGACAGGAACCAAAATGAGAAATTTTATTTTCTCATATGAGTTCGACATTACAAACAATGGTGTTCAAAACAAAATATTGGCAGCCTAATCTCATGGCCAACCTGGTCATTACCATAAGGCCAATCGCTAGCCTAGTTGAATTTCAAAACTATAGTATACTATAATATAAATGCATTCATAAACATATATGTGTTGTTGCCATTTACATAAAAATTATAAAAGAAGAATATAAAAAAATATGAGGGTTGGTATGGTCATATTATATCCTCTTTTTTGTCACAAAAAAGAGGAAGAACAATTTAAAATGAAGCTACACCACTCTCATATTTCCTCAACATAGCATAATGAAATTGTAGCCACCTAGTTGCATTCATTTACAAAACACATACGAATAGATTGATCCATTAGCTAGACAATGTAGTTAGAGTTAGAGCACCACATCATCTTTAACGTATGCCCTTGTTTACAATATATTCACATGCTTAATGATCATAAGTAGACATACATGTTGAATGTTATGACCCAAACATATATAAGTTCTTTTTTAAAGATTAGCATTTGAAAGCTACCAAGATCAACAGTAGGCTTGGAAGCAAAGCTAAGCTTAGAGGTACATTGGGCCGTTAGCCCGAGTTGAGCACGAAAAATAAATCGGTTAAACCAAAATGTTGGCCTAATGAGGAAAATATCACAAGATAGGCCTGACTGACCCAAAAGCTCATTGGTAACTCTATTATGAGCTATTATTCATAAATAAATTGTTCTAAAATTCATGCTTAACCAGAATTTTGCAAGTATGTATATTGATGCAGATAGTGGGATGACAACCCCCCAAAGCAACATAACCCTAATGAGGCCACAGCAACATAGCCTCAAGTAGGCCCAAAGCGACTTAGCCTCAAACAGGCTCAAAACAACATCACCTCAATGAGGCCCAAAGCGACTTAGCCTTAAACATGCCCAAAATGGCATAGCCTCATGCAAGCCCCTCGGTCTTCACCCAGGGCAAGCGTCCCGCTCTTTACCAAGGAGACATTCACTAAAAAGATCCGTCCAAACACGAAACGATCTAAAACCTTAGAGGACTCGTCCAACTGCAAGATGATCCCTAAAGTAAAGAAATCTGTCCAAACGCGAAAAGATTTAAAAACTTAGAGGACTCATCCAACTACGAGATGATCCCTAAAGTAAAAGATTCGTCCAAACGCGAGACGATCTAAAAACTTAGAGGACTCGTCCAACTACGAGACAATCCCTAAAATAAAAAGATTCGTCCAAACGCAAGACGATCTAAAAACTTAGAGAACTCATCTAAGCACGAGATGATCCCTAAAGTAAAAAGACTTGTCCAAACGCGAGACGATCCAAAACCTTAGAGGACTCGTCCAACTATGAAATGATCCCTAAAGAACAAAAGGACTTGTCCAGAATGCAAACAATCCTTTGAAAACAAAAGCGTCTCGCTCTCCACCTAGGAGGCATTCGCTCACCCAAAAGCTATGCGCCTCATCTCATCTAGAGATACCTCGTCAAGAAGGCCAAATGTTTCGAAGTCCCTAATATATCAAAGGGAACAACATACCATCATGCAAGGAAAATAAGGTCATTTCCAAAAACACTCATGGTACTTGACATTTCGAAGGCTGTCCAACCTAAAGAGGATAAACGACCTTGGAATGGGGGGCTTTTGATGGGTATAGAAAAATATGAGTCGTCCAGATACGACGTACCAAAGTATGTCTTAGATGGACAACCGTTACACACCTATAAACTCCCTTAAATACGATTGTTATACCATTTATACCTGGCATTCATTGGGTTATATATGACTCTTAGCCTATATAAGGCCAACCAAGTCACCTGAACCAGGTACGCATATAAACCTATGAGAAATCTCTTTCAATTTGGGAAATATAAAGATCTTTTGCTAACTTAAGCATCAGAGCCTCCCCTTCAGGGCCCACCCCAGTAGGGTCTTCAATTATGGTTATCTTTTTCGCAAGTATCGACAATTCGATTTGGCTGTGCAACTGAAGATGAAAATCCATGCATCATCAATTGCCAATGAAGAACTCAAGGTAATTAATTTAAGTGATGGCCCTGATGTTTGCAAGCCTGTCTCAATTAGTATGTCTTTATCTATCAAAGAAAAAAAATTTTGATTGATCTACTGCATGAGTATAAAGATGTGCTTACTTGGGATTATAATAAGATGCCCGAAATAGATTCGAGACTTGTGGCCCATTCCTTGAATGTGGAACCTGGTACCAGACCTGTGGTACATCCTATGAAGACTTTCTATACAGAAGTTGAAGCTCATATTACCTAAGAAGTGAAGAAGTTGCTTACTGCCGGTTTCGTTAAGCTGATACAACATCCACGATGGCTGTCAAACATTGAACTGGTCAAAAAGAAGAATGGAAAGATTAGATGTTGTGTTGATTTTCGCAATCTTAACAAAGCATGTCCTAAAGATGAGTTTCCTCTTCCTAATATGGACTTGTTAATTGATTTGGCCTCAGCCATGCCATGTTCTCTTCTATGGATGGGTTTAGCGACTACAATCAAATTCGAATGTCACCAAAAGATGCTGAAAAAACTACCTTCCGTACACCAATTGGTAGCTTTTATTACACCGTTATGTCATTTGGTCTTAAAAATGTTGGTGCTACTTACCAAAAGACCATGATGGCCATGTTCCATGATATGATGCATCAAGAGATTGAAGATTATGTGGATGACATCGTGGTAAAATCCAAGAAGAAAGAAGAACATCTTGAAACTTTAAGGAATGTGTTTGAAAGATGTCGTCTTTATAAGCTTAAGATGAATCATCTTAAATATGCTTTTGGGGTTTCTGCCGAAAAATTATTGGTTACTTAGTGCACAACTGTAGGATTGATGTTGATTCGACTAAAGCGTCTACCATAACTACCATGAAGCCGCCAAACTCCCACAAGGTGTTGAAAAGCTTTTTGGAAGATTGTCATATATCAGGAGGTTTATTCCTAATTTGGCAGCAGTGACTACTGTCTTTACGCCTCTAATGAAGAAGGGGGTCCCTTTTGTTTGGTTTATTGCGTGCCAGCAAGCTTTTGAAAAAATTCAAACAATCAAGGCCAAGCTATCCACAGTATGCGCTCCAATCTCTGGCAGACCCTTGCGGCTATACTTGGCCTCAAACGGCCAAGCAATAGAAGCATTAGTAGCCCAAGAAGATGAGGGCGGAACCGAAAGACCTGTGTGTTATGTTAGCCGCACGTTTAGAGATGCTAAAACAAGATACTCAGGGGTTGAACGAGCATTTTTGGCCTTGGTATATGCTTTACAACGTCTACGGCACTACTTCCTAGGTCATAAAATTCAAGTGATGACTAAATCTCACCCAATCAAGAATACTGGACAATAAGAACTTCACAAAGATTGCCACTTTGCTATAAACTTCAACATACTAATCATCATATCCAGATGACATCCACCAAGCTCTCCATAAAATCAATTGTGTGAACCAACCTATTACTCACAAAAATAACTTTTGTCTTCTTCTTCATTTTCAGTTCGTTGATTTTTTTTTTTTTTTTTGCTAACATTTTTGTCCTTGCCATCCTTTTTATATATAGAAATAATCACAAAAGTCATAAACATGAATTAAACATGGTATATAAATGCTTTAGAAAAATGGGATAATTATTAACAGCAATTTAAACAAACATGACATAAAATTTAGGCATAAATACACTGTTGATTCCTAAAGTTTACTCATTGAGCGGTTTTGATCCCTGAAATTTTAAATGAGCGCTATTGGTCCATAAAGTTTAAAAAATGAACACTATTGGTCATTCTATCCAATTCTGTTAGTTTACTTGACTAAGTGGCTAACGGAAAAATGACGTCACATATTTTAAATGATGTGGCAGATTTTTTTTAAATTAAAACTTACACCTAAACAAAATACCCAACTAGACCCCTATGAATCCATACTGACCCATTACGTGACCCGTTTAGACAACTCCAAACAGAAAACCACACCCCAACGCCCAAATCTGTCCTCCACCATCGACGCCACCCATGGCCTCCATACCAGCGCAAACTAGGCATGAGGAGGAAGTGAGTAATTTTCAATCTCTTTACCATCCAGATTTGGAACCCACAAATTCACCAGAGCCACCATAGATTCACTTTCCCATATCCTAGCCGCAATTGTCACTAACTCTGTTTTTAATTTTCAAAGCCAATGACATGAACAATTTCCACCAGTACTAACAAAAATTAGCCTTCATAATGTAATGGATTCATTTGATTTCTTTTGAGAACAATTACAATCAACAAAAGCTTAGACATTCATCAAAAATCAACAAATGCTTAAAATCCATAATGACTCGGACGGACTGGTATTAAGGGTGAGTTTGGGTTAACTGTTTGAAAAAGTGCGTTTTTTAAAAGTGAGGTTTTAAAATCACGATTTTAAAAACACGATTTTGAAAATCACAATTAAGCGTTTGGTAAAACTAATAAAAATAGTCATTTTTATCAATTGAGCGTTTGGATAATTTTAGTCTAAAACTGCTGTTTTGGATGCAAATGACCAAAAAGGACTTAATTATACTGTTAAGGTTATTTTGTCATTTTTTATTTTATTTTTTAAATACAGTCCATATTTTAATTAATTAATTTTTCAATAGAACAAAATTTAAAAAGACTAAAATTCAATAGCTCAAACATATTTCAGTCCTTTAACCCATACATATATAAACCAAATAATACAACATTTTTTTTTTGAGTTTCCAAATAATACAACATTATACCTTAAAAGATTCAAAAAATGATTAAAAAATTTAATACGTACTAAAAATAAAACAATAAAACAAATATAAATAGCACACATTATTTTGTCCTACAACACAAGTCACACATATGTATAACACTGTCACACGTAAACCACTGCCTTTTTTCTCAACAAATAAAGTACACCACTGCCTTCACTTTGTTTATTCTTTATCTTCTTTTCATTGACCACTTCAACCCACTAAACCAGAAGTCTCTAGAGTCTTCTCAATACTTCTCATTTCATTTTCTTCTTTTCGTTGAACCCACATGGCCATGGGTGGATTCCAAGTAACAGGTGGAGTGGAATTTGAAGGAGTAGCAGAGCATATATAGCTAGATCTGAAGTGATTAAAAGAGGCATAAAGATGGAAAGAGAATATACTGGGTTTTGGGGTTGACGTCGACCCATTTAGAGATGGAGAAATGGACCTTCTCGCAGGTGAGGGCTTTGATCTTGTAAGGTTATTTCACTTCTTTGTTGGAGGTGATCAGGAACCCGATTATCTAGTGTTTTTGTTTCATCTAAAGCATGAGAAGTTTGACCTTTATGAAATTTCTGTACTTCTCTTCCAAAAAAATGTTCTTGCTTGGTGAGTTTTTCTCGCAGATCAGAGCTTTTTTAACTTACTGCAAGTAGAAGCGAGCTGAGATGAAGAGGCAAAAATGGATTTGAGGACATTTTAGTAACTAATTCCATAAAAACATGCGGTGCGAAAACAAGATTTTCGAGTTAAAAACAACGTTTTCAAACTATTGACTACCAGCTCCAGTTTTAAAACGCTGGTTTTCGGCGTTTTTTAAAACGCGGGTTCCTAAAATTCGTGGGGCCAAACGCAACAATTTCGCGTTTTTTGCTGAAAACGCAGTTTTTCTCTTTGAAAACGGGGGGCCAAACCCACCCTAAAGGAGACTTTTTTGTGACTTCGGTCTGTGATATTATCAATTATAGAATGGTAGTTTCAATCTGAAGCCAAATAAATTATAAATTTTGATTAACAAACCAAATAAAGGAATCGGAGATAACTCAAGCCAAAGGCAAACAGCTCTCCTCCGCACTTGTCGTCTGTTGCATAAACTAGAAAATCTTAATATATATATATATATATATATATTTAATGAATTTGTAGGAAAGCCAAAATTTGAGATAGATCTAGGACGTGGTGGATGATAGATTTGGGTGGCGCTGGCAGTGGCGGACAAATCTAGGCATTGAGTGTGTTTTTCTGTTTGAGGTTGTATAGAGTGGGTTGATTGGGTCAATTTTGATTCAGTTGGGTCCAGTAAGGTATTTTGCTTAGGTGTAATTTTTAATTAAAAAATAATCTATCACATCATTAAAAATATGCCACGTAATTTTTCCGTTAGCCATATAGGCAAGCAAACTAACTGAATTGGGTGGAGGGACCAAAAGTACTCATTTTTTAAACTTTGGGGACTAATAATGCTCATTTCAAACTTCAGGGATCAAAAACACTCAATAAGTAAACTTCAGGGACTAATAGTGTATTTAAGCCTAAAATTTAAATGGTAAACCATCCTAGGCCAAACTTGCTAAAAAAATACTATTTTTATGTTTTTGGGCCAAACATAACTCTTATGATGTTTATTTGAAAAATGAGCCGATTCAAAATCGTCTTTCTTAAAGACGATTTTTTCCGTGAAAATCGTCTTTGAGAATGACAACTTCCGATTCAAAATCATCTTTGTCCAAATTTTTCTTTAAATTTAAAAAACACGTGAAAATCTTCTTTACAAAAGACGACTTTTAGATAAATTTTTTTAAAAATCAGGTGTGAAAGTTATCGTTACAAAAGAAGACTTTTGACCAAATTTTTCTTAAATTTAAAAAACCTGTGAAAGTTGTCTTTTGTAAAAACGACTTTTAGATAAAAAAAATTTTTTTGAAAGTAGACGTGAAAGTTGTCTTTACAAAAGACGACTTTTGACCAAATTTTTCTTAAATTTAAAAAACATGTGAAAGTCGTCTTTTGTAAAGATAACTTTTAGATAAAATTTTTTGAAATCAGACATGAAAGTTACCTTTACAAAAGACGACTTTTGACCAAATTTTTCTTAAATTTAAAAAACATGTGAAAACAATCAGAAGCTGTCTTTCTCAAAAACAATTTTCACGGAAAAAACCGTCTTTGAAAAAGACGATTTTGAATCAGTCCATTTTTCAAATAAACATCATATGAGTCATGTTTGGCCCAAAAACATAAAAAGAAGCATTTTTTAGCAAGTTTGGCCAACCATCCTAACATACAAAGCAAAAACATGCTGCAATCTTGGCAATTACTAATTTGGTTATATCATATACAGCCTGAGATGCTACTATGAACAGTTTTTTTTTACTGGAAAGTGACAGAAACTCTAAATTGAAAGAAAAAAAAATCCACTAATAGTTAAACACTCAATTCTATCAACCAGATGCTGGCAAAAGGAGCAACAGTACATGAGGCAATGACATGTCTAAGTACTACTTCCTAAGCAACAATTGATAAAGAGCAAGAAGAAATTTTATTCTTGGGAATTGCTAAAAGCTGCTATACCTCAACCTAGAGAACTGTTGATAGTTGTTTATAAAATGATTATAATCTATAATGATGAATAACTATAGATAACAAACTACAAGTATATAGCACATCAGTACATATAGCACAAATCAAATTTACAGATAGGAATATGGCTAGAATTCAAAATTTAACATAGTTTTACACTAATGCAATTATGATTATGATTATACCATTGGAGTCTGTAAACTTGTCAGCAAACCAATACTATTTTAAGGTCTTCAAGGATTTATCCCAGATATGAGTTTGTACAAGTACTTCGACTTGGATTTATATGTCTTCAAGACTATTTTAAAGTGTTCAAGGCTTTATATGTTTAACAAATAAATATAGGCAACTAATATGCAAAAAGTGTGTTCATATAGATTTAAATTAAGTCAAATAGAATACAGCTTGGTCTGTCACTCTACTAATTACAGTTGTAAAACCAAATTATACATAGCATAATCATCTGAAATACGAGTCCCAAGTAACAATTGAAGACTAAAATATGAGTCCAAGTAACTAACAGAAGTGTTTTTAGAAACAGGGGTAAGGGAGGGTATGTCAGATATTAAATTTAAGTGAGAATTGACCATAAACTAATTGGTAAAGACAGAGTTATAAGGACCTCTTCATGAGGGAAGATAAATTGTTGTTCAACATAAGATGAGAGACCATGTAAAGCTCTAACAGTGTTAGAAACAATATTAAGGCTTGGAGCATAAATTGAATTCATGAGAGAGACCATCATAAGATCATGATAGAGCCTAACACTAGGAGACATTGAGTTGAACAGGTGGCATGCCTCAGGAACATGTAATTTAGTTAATAATATTATGACTCTAAACACCACTAATCAGAATCTTTAACAAACATGTTGCATAAATTGATATCACTTAAGAGGCAAATATGGCAGCAAATAGTCAATTCAGAGATTTTCAGAAGAAGTCATAGATGCAAGTATTCTTAAATATGAAGAACTACGACAGCAAAATAGACGTCCATAGCCAATACTTGATTATTGGCACGAGTCAGTACAAGTAAGAACAGAGATTAATGGGTATTCATAATTTATATCAAAATATAAAGCTCTTGAATAGAACAAAGATCCTTGTATATGAAGTGGCCCTTGCTAATTGTTTGCCGCTCTGGTTGTCTTTGATAACCTGTTGGGTGGGGTGGGAGGGATTAAAAAGAAGAGATTGGTATGCAAACATAGATTGACAAGTATACAAAATAGTGAGAGAAACATAAAAAGAGAGACCGAGAGTAAGATTGAGAACTTACCTTGAATCTGAATGGTGAAGGAAAACTAGGACCAAATCGTGAAGAAGTCATTGATAATCGAGTAACTTGGTATATGGTGCGCCCAACAATTTGAAAATCCCGCGTTTGCCTTAAATTGAAAATTCCATCTATTTACATGGTATTTAGAGATAGAATTTGTGCCTCCCGAATTCTGACTAAAAATCCCATGCGGAAATGTAAAACTCCTCCTTTATGGCACCAAACGAAGTAATCTCCAAATCCATTTCTCAAACTCCGCCTCCTCCCCAAATTCTAGCTCCAAATACTCTATTCTTATGAGTTGTGATAGGAATCAAATAATAATCCTATTCCTTAGGAATTGTGATAGGTATATAACTCATTTTATATTTTGAATTTGAATACTGCAACTATGCAAGTAGCATCTATCAAAGCAAGAAATAAGATCTTGTTGCAATATCTAGCACCAGGACAGTACAAGACAATGCCTCACTATGGATTAGACTATCTATGAGAAGAAGTGGATTAAATTGCTTAATCAGAAGGTTATTTATAGTACTAGTACCACGAGACATTTGTCCTGATAGTTGCATTTTTATCATAGCCTCCCCCAACTACCATGAAGGATATAAGCTTACAGAAGTTTATCATCCATACATAATGTTTTGATCTAAGATTTCAATTCTTCCGTGTTTCAACAGTAGTAAGTATATTGTTCCACGGGAACTTTTATTTTATTAAGATTTTTTGTTATTCCTTATTTTATTAAGATTTAGAGCTAATAATTGGTTAGCATCTTGACAATGTTCAGAAGATAATGTTTTCATGATATTTAACATCTTTGGCAATTTGACATCAATTCTCCACTTAAATGGGGAGTTCTAAACTTTCTTTTGCATTATTACACTTCTATTTCTACATTCTCTAACACTAGTAAAATCAGAACATTGCGGTTATGGTTAATATCTATCTTCTCATTCTATAGATTTCTAACCAATAGCTAAAAATAATCATCAATAACCAGAAGGAATTGGCTCGGACTAAGACAAATTTTTGGATCAAATTAGGGGCATTGAACTCAAATAGACTGTTCCTAAGAACAACTAAGCTAAAAAAAGACTACTGGGTCATCCCCAAATCTAGTTTTTACCATAAAATTTGCTACTTAAAAGTTAAAATGCAGAAACTCTTCAAGTTTCCTACATCAATCTTAAACAGTAATTTAAAACTCATGGAATTTAAACTATAACAAGGAAAAAGAAGATTACCAAATTTAGAGAATCACCATATGGACCTAGAAAGAGAAAGACTATTGACCTTGTTGAGAGTCTGTAAAACTCAAGGCCCCCAATAGTTTCGTGGAGGAAGGATGCTGATTCGACTAAATTTTGCTTCAAGGAGATGGCGCAATGGCTTGATCGAACTGTTGCGGAGGAAGAAAGTTTGAACTTTTATGATTTCATTGGTCATTGGATGGATTAGGGTAGGCAGCAAAAACATAATATTGTAAAGATAAAATAGAAACTTACAAGGCTGATAAGATTAAATTAAAAGAAACACATTGCTATCAATATTGCTGGATAAAATTGGCAGGAAGCAGAGAGGAAAATGGACCTATTGCAACGAACTCTATCTTTTTTGCTGCACAGACAAACTCTGCGCCATTTTGATGGGACGGGACAAATCCCTTCACCACTAAATCTCTTTGATTCTGGCTAAACAAACACCAATTATAAAAGGTGATATGCTAAAAGATGTCAAAATAAGATAGCAATTGACAAAGAAACAGTGGGACAGAAATATACCACACAAAAGGGAAGCAAAAGCACATATGGCTAGACAAGATCTTGATGGTGTGACAAATTCTCATTATGGTTTGCTAGGGTCCATCCTGGGGAGGTAAGCATAGAATTGTAAACAACTATTTTTAAAAATAGAATAGAAGTGTCAAGTTTTTTATTTGTCGATGTGCACAACAATCATGACAAAAGAATCATTTGGCATAAAATACTCACAATCTCTAAGTGGATTATTTTCTGTTTAATAAAGTAATACCTCTACAATAAGAAGGAACGAAGAAAAAAAAAAAAAAGAGCAACATTTTAATACCTAGATTGCATATATGATAGTACTACAAAGTAGTGGTCAATATGAACTTCACAGCCACTTTGTTAGAAACTTCAACAGACAGATTGCATATATTGATAGTACAAAAAAATACTGGTCAATATGAACTTCAAAAAGATTGCTACTTTGCTAGAAACTTCAACAGCAATCTACATATTCAGATGACACATTTACTCATCAACTAAAACCAAGCTCTCCATAAAATCATTTATGTAACCCAACCACATAGTATATTGAATTCCAAGATTGTTCTCATTTAGGCTATCAGGGTCAAATGAAACAATCCCACCCTTAACTTCAATTAGAAGTTCACCATTGTCGGTGAAGCCATAGAACATCTCAACATAATCCACCGGTACAGTATCTAAAGTCCAAGACTCAACCACGCCATACTCCCTCATCACCCATATGATACATAGATCCTCTTCATCTAAATCTGTACTTTGCAACCAAAGCCAACAATCCCTTGAACACCGCAAGTTGTTCAAAGTTATAAAAGTGTGGAGAGAACTCACCTAAGTAATCATCCGGCAGCATTATCTCTCGGAATCTCTCATCATTAACATCAAAACGCAATATGAACTTGTGGCCCTTAGTATTTCTTGCTAGAGAGTACAGAGCTCCATTCACAAATACAAAGTCATCTTCTATTTCAACAATTGATCCACTTGATGGCCCAACTGTTCTCCATGAATTTGTACTCAACATGTACACTGCAGCCTCAGCCGGTTTCGCTTTTTCTCCAGAAATTAAATAATGAAAAATTCTGAGAATCTTGAAGTCATTGTTTTGCCATTTCAATAGCCGATCATGCGGGCATCAGAAAAGGGTATTTTAAACTTGGACATTTCGGTAAATGTGCGGTCGGTATTGCAAACAACTGCACACCATTCTTGGTAGGAGTTAGACGGAAGATTACAAGCTTTATATGCATATAGCAGATAACCATTATGATTGTTGTTATTGGGTAGTGATTTGGCTTTGTTGAGGTTGAAGTGTGTGGTAATGAAAATGGGGTTAGTGATTGTGGAGTTACAAGATTTAGAAACACACCTTAATCTGATTAAGGATTTGACTGGCAGCTGAGTCAGGATGTCGAATACAACGTCGTACGGGAGACGCTTGGACGACAACAATTTTGGGTTTCTCCTCGGTTGAGACATAGGAGATCACAAGCTAAATTTTAGGGGAAATGAAATCAGTAAAGGCTTTAAAGTTGGTGCTGGACCAAACCAATCTTGTTTGGGCTCTCAGTTCAATTACTTTAGGTCGTACCTCATGTACACTTTAATATACGGTAAAAAAATATCCTTAATTAAAAAAAAGTATATTTACATATTTTAAATTACGTTAAATTATTGTTTTTATTCTTAAATTATACATAAGTTTTATTTTTTGTCCTTGAATTTTGAAAAGTTTGTTTTTCGTCCCTAACCTTTGAAAGAAATCATTTTTACACATCATCACTGATCATTTTTTTTTTTTAAATCACTACTTTATTTAAAAGCTACCACATCATGTCTCTGTTAGCCACATAGGCATACTAACTAACAGAGTTTGATGAAATAACCAATAACGATAAGTTTTAAAATTTTAGGGACCATTAGCGCTCAATTTAAACTTCAATGAGTAATAACGCTCAGTGAGTAAACTTTAGGGACCAATACTGTATTTAAACTATCCTAAAATATACTAAATTACTTTTTTAACCTTTTAAAGATAAACCGATAGATTTTAAATATGGGGTTATTTTAGTCCGTACACTAAAGTTGACATTTTTCTATGTACGGATGTGACTATTATACTCTATTTTGTAAGACATTATTATTTTAACCAGGTGATTAAATTAGAAAAATTGGAAGATGTGAGAGGTATTTTTGGCAATTCCTAAAAGTGGACATGAGGGAAGGAATCCTCTTAATAATAATAGATTATTACACTCACATTTGAGCAAGAAATTCACATATTGGGTGAGATATATACTTTCTTTTAGTTTCCACAAAAGAAAAGTGAGACAATTATATGTGGTTTAACCTTTTATATATATATATATATATAGTTGTAATTCTAAAATGGTACGTCGGTATTGAAGGATATCGAAATATTTTGTTCCCTTTGTCAAACTGATAGTCTCGGTATAGTATTGACAACATTCACCTAATCAAATGAGATGGACGCGGAATTGATATTAACTTGAGTTGGCATTGTAACAATAGAAGGATTTTGTGTGATTTGTTGCATTGTAATGACAGAAGGATTTGGTGTGATTTGTGGCATTGTAACGATATAAGGATTTTGTGTGATATGTTAGGAAATAAATGATTTTTTTGCCTTCATATATTACTAAACTATCGATCATTAATCATGTGGTTCATGTTAAATGGGAGAACTATACATATCCAGAGTAATAATTAGGCACTCCTAATGCCATTGATACCGACTTTTTTTAAATAAAATAATTAATGAAGAAGAAAAAGAAAAAGTTTTATTTTTTGGTTGCCATGTAAGAAGAAGATGCAAAGTAGCAAGAATATATAGTATGCTTTATTCCTTAAAGTAAAATATTAGATCACATCTTCTAAACCACAATATTAAAAAACGAAAAATTGTGAACATGTGCACATTAATGTCCATATTTTTTGAATGGAGTGAAAAGTGATGTGACATATCATTGTCTTTACTTAATGGATGGCTTTGTACCTGGGTACAGGACATACCCCCATTTGCCGTTTATTGGCTCATAATCAAACCTTTCAAATTGTCTATTGAATCGGATAGCACCCTTAGCATGCTTTGGATAAAGTTGCCGTTTACAAATATTTCTTTTCTTGGACCAGATATTATTATGTACCTTCTCACACGGACCGGTTCCATACCATAAGGGAAAGAACCAACCTATCTCTTTACGCCGTGGCTGCCACAAGAAACACATCATGTGGTTTCTTTCTATGCTTCGTTCTTGAAATTCGAAACTAAATGTCTGACCTGGTTTAATAGTAGCCATTTTCCGAATCCCTTCGTCCAACACACAAGCTATAGAAAGTGGGCCACCTTTTATATGATTGGTCAGTTGAAGTGTACTTGTGAATGGATAACCATCCACAAGATTACCCCAAGCGTTCTTTAAGCCATCCAAGAACCCAGCTTTTGATGAGGGGAAAAAGATGAGCACTAAAATAAGCGGCAGGGTAAGGTTACCAAAATTCTTATTAGGACCACCAAGGGCATCCATATTCATGTGGTATACCAAAGATGACACCAACGGTAGTGATGATGGTTTGGTGCTTGTTCTCGTGCATACATTATGCTTTTATATACTACTAATGGAAAAAGTCCAACCGAAGTGAAATTTATGGATGTAACTTAAGGAAAACAACTGAGAACTGTTATCCTTAAATTAATAGAGCATTAGATAAATGAATTTAGTATATGAGATAATGCTTAATGACCAAATCTATTTCACCATTTTGTAACCTCTTGTTTTCATTTATTATTATGTGTGAGTGTGCACATGATCCGCTCTCTTCGTTGTTGTATAAACTAAATAATAATAAAAAGAGAGAAAGATAATACACATAAATTCGGAAAATGCACTTAATCTAGTTAAAAGAAGCTTACTAAATATAGTTGTACTTTGGAAATATTTAATTTGTCTTTTTTTTTTTTTTTTTTTCCTCATGAATTAACTTGTACTATTGTATCAAGAATCAAAGCCACCGTATTTGAACAATAATAATAGCAATCAAGAATTAATACCAATATTTTGAGGTCCCTTATGGATCCTCAACAAATTGGGTTATATCGACAAATTCAATACACCAAATACACTACAGAAACAAGGGTCACATTTAGGTCTTATTACGTAATCAGTGTTGATTTTGGTAAAATATATGTGTTTTGTGATAAATATTGTGTTCATAGTGGTAAATGTTGCTCTATTGTTGTAAAAATAAAATGTGTGATTTTCGGTAATATGAGTAATATTTGTGATAAATTTAACTTTAGTACAAATTACACACATTGTACCACAACGGACACACATTTTATCAAAAAACACACACATATTACAATTGTTGAGACCTGTGACGAGATAGCCTCGTAGCGGGACCTAAGTATTTTCGTAGAAACAGATGCGGTACAAAACTTGAAGGATAATGTGGTATACATACATATATGCTTCAAGACAATTTGGTTTAGAGTCTTACCTCTTGGTTTCTACAAGAAACCTTATGTGCAGCAGAATGATCTTGCCAAGTCTTTTCCCACATGTCCTTGTGCCCTATTCATTTGTTGCTTGTCAATGTGAAGGTGTCACAATCTTGATCACTTCACGTTAATCCACGGACCAAGTCCTAGGGTTTGATGATGGAACCCTAAGACAATGAGAGCTAATGAGAGAGAGGGTAACGACTATTTTGTGTAAACTCACCTCATTTGTGTCTGAATAATGTAATCTTATATTGCATATTTTGGGAACCCTAATCTTAGGGTTTTGTCTTAATGAGCTGCCCACATGGGCGCCTATTTGGGCTAACCCAAAATGACCCAAATGCCAACAAACTCCCACTCGACCATAGTGGGCAAACCAATAATCATCTCTTATTTACTTCCATCCATTTGTCTAACACATACAACAAGAAATGATCTATGTTACCAACAAGCCCAACCTACAAGGCGGGGATACTACAGCCAAGCTCCATCAAAACAAGCATAGTATAACCCCCAAATAAACACAGCTTGTTATGCCCCAGACTTTCAGATCACATTAGATTGAGTATCTTCTAATCCCTCATGAGTTCCAACAAACTCAGAACAACGCTCAACCTTTCTCGCGAAATCACTTCGTCATATACCCACATTCATGCCTTCGACTCCTAGAGTCGACATGAATTCTGGACGCAAGCACTAGACTGAGATGTGTTATCAGATTGTTTTCCCTTCGTCCTAATGCCACTCAACTTTGGTTCGATGCTCATCCCGGTCATGTCCCTTAAAGCCGAATAATCCATGGCTATAGGAAACATGCCAAAGAAATAGTCGTCAAGCCTCTGTCTTGTGACACAGTCAAAGGTCACATAGGGCATAGTATGATCAAGATCAGCCTCGCACGGTAAGGAAATAGGGATTCATTCTCTCACCTCCATATCTAATGGTCGCTGTAAGCACATGTGGTATGGTCGCATGCTGCAATGGTATCTTCCTTTATTTCCCAAAAAAAGGAGTATATGTCTCAATATGCATGTATATACATGTTTCCACCACACGGATCTTAGTCTAGTCGCTCCAAGCGCCTGACTCGAGTCCTTTATTTGCCCGCTATCCTCAAGTGTATGAAAGGCCTCGTATCCGGTTCCTCCAGGCAACATGATCATGGCAGTAAATCATGTACAGTCTCATTTCCAAAATGCAAACCTCATCTTAGTCCAACTGAGGCGATGAGAAAAATAGATTGGTGTAATTTCTCTTCTTGCTCCAAAAGCATCGAAGGTCTTTACACACTCTTTGAGTGTCAAAGAACACCACGTCTCATCTCCACCCGCTATCCAAGCGTCAGAGGTAGTCACTTGTGTGAGTGAGCCAACCTAAGCCTAGCGACATACCTGCACACCATGGCTGCCAGCCACAAGGTGTGTGTGTGTGTGTGCTACTAAGTTGTCCACCAACTCTCAAATCATGCCCTAATGATATAACTAATATCATATGCATGATTAAGGACAACCATCTATATCAATTGTCGACTACAGAACACCTAAAAACGACATGTGTTCTATGACCATGCATATGCGCAATGTCTTAGATGTAATGGACCAAAAAGAGAATATATATTTTCCTTTAGGTATTAGGATTCTAGTTGTTGCATACTGAAGCCACCATACAATCTCATAATTGGTCGACAACCCAATTGTCATCTACAGGCACTTCAAGAATCCTCTTTCATCACTCATTTACCAAAATTGAGATACATATAAATACCATTACATCACAATTGAGGATTAAGCAATTTTGTTATTATCCCACTATGCTTGGCCTAGCAAACAAGTGAATATAACCAATGTGCTACATCATATTTATGCAAATGTGTTCGCTCCCACTCAACGAAGCATGCGGTGAGCATCCTCATGATGGTATTACTGATCTCATAGTTTAATTCTCATGAGCAACTCAAAAAGAATTGAACACTATTTATCTAAGTGTACATACTTTAGCACACAAAAAATCTAGTTATGGTACATGAGCCATCTTTCTACCATTAGTCATAGGGCCATGCTAGGTGCTTTATGAGCTCTTAGATTGTTAAGAATTTTAATTTACAAGGGTGCTTCTAATGAAATTTTATTTATGTATTTAGTTATTGTTGTAATTTCGTTGCTTTTTCTTGTACTAATTAACAAAATTTCAATTGCTTCAATATTAATCATTTGTTTACATATACATGATAATTCAAATATTATATGAATATAAAAACAAGCAATTTTTCATAATTGATTCTCTGACAAAGGCTCATGTTGAAGTGAAAAGAGACCAAAACTTTCAGTGTCAATGGAAACCCTACAGCATGATACAATGCTTCCATTGAGAGTTATGCATAATTTTCATTAGGATAGTCCTTCTAATTATATTGGCATTTATATTTCATCCCCAACCAATTTTAGCAAATTATTAATTTAGGTAGATGATTTAGACAGTTTGAGTCAATATTGTTCTATACATTCCACGGGTTAGAGATTAACAATGACACGTGATGGAAATATATAATTTAGGACTGAAAATGAAAATGTTACATGATAAATCACAATTGGTACACGTCATATATCTTTGACATGTGTTATTTTCAATGCCTATATATTTTCCATGAATCAAGTGTTAAGGAATTTAATTGTGTATTTTATTGCATCTTAAATCATTACTAAATATAAATGGACATTTATTTGTATACAATTGATTTGCCTCTTTGAAATTTTCATGATAACCTTAGTTTCTTTGTGACATATATTGCTTATAAATTTACCTTTTTTTATTATTTTGCACTAATCAAACTTCAAAACAAAAGAAAAAACTCAACAAATTCGATTTTTAACAACACAAAGAAGCATTTTGACAATATATAAATTAAAGCAGAAGATACTGCCATATTTCTACCACGTGACATATATGGTAATGTCTTCTGCGTGACACATGGCATATCTACAAGTACATGTGGATATATTAAACCACATGTTAACAATTCATTTGCACATACCAAACTCTTTGCCACGTGTCAATATTAAATATAAATAAATAAAGTTATGCCCTTAAATACAACTTAAATGTACAAATAAAGTTATGTCCTTATTAAATATAAATAAATAAAGTTATGCCCTTAAATTTCACCTTAAATGTACAAATAAATACTACTTTTGAATATGTACAAATTTTAGCAAGAAATATTTATAATATGTTATTTCAAATATGCATTTAAACTACAACTTGGGCATTCGCCCTAGTGGTCATTCCCCTCCCCCAACAAGTCTCACTACTCTATGAGGTTGTGGGTTCGATCCCTGCAGTTCCTTCAAGATAAATTTTATATCAGTATTGCCTTCATTTTCATTTTTTCTCATGTTAAGTTTCTTTCTATTCTGATGTGTTTGCTATGTTGATAATTGTATAGATTATACACATCATTTTCATTTTTTCTCATGTTAAGCTTCTTTCTATTCTGATGTGTTTGCTATGTTGATAATTGTATAGATTATACACTGCTACAATTAGGTTGGTTTTTTTTTTTTTTTTTTCTAAGTTAAATGCTAAATAGCTATTAATACTTGCAGATACGTCAAAAAATCGTAGTTTTACTATTATATGGTTTGGCTATAAGGGTTTCTTTTCCTTTTTGTTTTAAAAATTAAATCAATGATGATAGTTATTGCATGACAATATACCTTCATGAAAATTGGAAAGGAACATGAGGCAGAGTCTCATGTTTTTAAAATATTCATTTGAATTATTATATGAAATTCTTTCATGAGTTATATGACTCTAACTTTAATTATGTAAAAGGATATTCTTCTGCCATGAGATACCTTAATGAATTGATCTTAAATGGTGGAATAAAATGTGTCTCATGTTATTAGCAATCTCAATTGATTCTAATCATTAGTGTTTTTTTTTTTTTTGTTTTTTTCATGCATGCATATGCATTAGCTAAGTTGGTCTTGAAGAGAGTGAATGATATAGTTAGAATGAGTTTTTATACGCAATATGCAATATGTATATTTTACATTCAAAGTATTTTTGTTTGGTTAAGTTGTAGTCCTCTATTTTCTACAACCAAAAATGCCTTTTTTTTTTTTTTTTTTTACAAAAACTATCTAACTGCATATAAAATTTAGTTTGACTTGATTGTTTTTATTTTTATACAATTGGATATGCTAAATAGCTTGGCAACTATATGTTTAATATATTTTTGGGGATAAGTGTTAAGCATAAATTATATTCCATCACTCATATTAGAATTGATGAGGCAACATTCAAATTATCTAAGATTTAAACATCAATGGACTATCATCTAAAGATAACTAAAAAAGGCAATTGTAGATTTTTTTTTTTTTTTATTATTATTATTTTTTTACTTTTTAGGGGTAGAGGGAATAACATCTTAACATTTTTGTTCTATGTATTAAATTTTCCTAAGATAAATGCTAGACTTAAGATGACATTGTCATTTTTATCTTTGTGGACCAATTTGTTATATGATGGACTTTTAAAGTCACAAATATTGTTTCTGTGATTATTAATAAGTGATAACTTGCCAAAAAAAAAAAAAAAAGATGAAAAGAGAAACAAAAGAAAGTCAAAAAAGGTAAAGATGGGATAAATATGTGACAAATTGTATTATTTATTTGTACTATTAAAGTGTTGTAAGTTAAACAAAAATGAGAAACTTCTAACATTTGGAATCCCTATATGGAACAATTGAGGTTCACCAAAGTGATTGAAATTCATAAAAGATGTGAAGTGAGTTTTTTTTTGCTAAGTGAATACAACTCTAAGATATAAACCCCCATTGAAAGGAATTGATTCAATTAGGCTAGAAAGTTATTGGTAGTTATCTTTATAGACTTAGAATAATACATTTGATGAAATATAATAAAAATCAGTACATTCGATGAAATATAATAATAATCATTTCTATTTTTAAGCGCTAAGCAAAATTATTTACATTTTCTATTTTACACTTTTCTTTTATTTTCTTTCTTATTTTTTTTCCTTCTCATTATTGTTATTATTTCTTCCTTTTTCTTGGTTAAGTTACTTTGTTAAGAACATATTTATAGAAAAATAATGAAAAAGAGCCGTGCATTGCGCGGGTTATAGTTTAGTAACATTTCAAATTCGAACCACAAGTAATTATACATCTCCTAGATTTTGGAATTAATATTTTTTAGTTTTACTATTTTAACCTTTTGTATTCAATCTCTTATCACATCTTTAGCTTCCATGATTCTGTCGTTTTTACATCAAAAAAATAAAAATAAAAATCTTTCGCTTCCATGACATAATGCAATGCTTTTAAATTCCATTAATGTGTTACACACTCGTTATCAATATCTCTACAATCTAGTATATACATTCAAACATAAGAAGTTGGAGTTGATTTTATACATAAAAAAAAAAAAAACTACTGCCTAATATAATATTTTTGAGTCAAGAGTTTACAGTGGACTCTTTTCACATACATAAATTTTCCAACCTAACTTTGTAAGCAGGGCTTTATTTATATATTTGCACCTTTTGAAACTCAAACCTCCATGCTCCCACTTTTTGGGCTTACATATATCACCCCAAGTCTCTTTCTTAAAACTTCACCAAAAATTTTTGTATCTAATACTCGACAAATGTATGAACTTTTAAAAGATCTTGCTGCTCATCACATCACATCCCCATTTTAATTGGAACTATATGAAAACATGAATGTTGTGAATTCCTACAAAAAAATAGACTAAAATAATTAGAAAAATGAGGATTCTGCCATTTTATCATGAATTGCCCATTAGCAAAAACTGATGATGGTTTGCTAGCCTATATTTTTCATGTAATGGTATGGTGCTAAGAAAATCAAGAGTGGTGATAAGAATAATGACAATTGAAAACATAATATTAAACTCAAATGCATATTCATTGAAATACTTTAAGGTTGAAATGTAACTTCTCAACCATTTTTATTAGCATTTATTCCAATGTTTCAAACCTATAACGCTATAACTATAATCTAAAGCACCCATTAAAATAAATAGTTGCAAATAAGGTCCATGAAAGCATTATTACAGATTTTATAAAGTAAAAAAAAAAAAAATCCATAATTACTTGGACTAAGAAAAATAACAAATTTTACTGAAGAAGTGAATATTTTTATATCATTTTGTGTAGATGATGGATTCATTTTGAAAAGGACAACAAAAGAGTAAGGCTTTTTATATCATTTTTTGTTAAAACAATCAATTTAACAAAAATGCTCAGAATAAACAAGCATTGGTAATTCAGTACAAAAAGAGAATTACTTGGTTGGAGGGAGAATCCACTTTATGGAACAATCAAAACAGCACAAACAGCTTCCAAAAAAGCACTTGCGCATCATTATAGATAATATACTCTTTAACTTTATGTTTAATTGAGGAGAAAATTATAGCAAACTTTAAGAGAATTCTAACTCTAATCTTCAAATTTTCTAATATTATAGCATTACAATAAGAAGTCATGAAAAGCCCAACACAGAAAGAGAAAGAGACATACAGAGTGAGTAACATTGATGGCTTAAATTGTAATTTCATAGTGCATTAAATTGCACTGTGTCTCACGGTTGTGTAATGCATCCTCTATGATGTCTCTCTACTTTCTCTAGGTTACTATTTGAAGATGAAGGGAAAAGATGATAAGAATATTTAATTCTTCAAGATAAGACTTCTATTTTATAACCGATTATTTAAGACTTATTTTTTGGTTTTCAAATTGATTCAAACAACCGAAAATTTAATACTTAGCTTTATGAGAAGTTTTGGTTATTTTTAATTTTTTAAATAAAAATTAATTCAAATGTGGGAGTTATTTTTAAGAGATAGTGTATTAATTGAAACGTGGGAGTTATTTTATTTGTTTTGGATAATGAAATTTTTCTTTTTCATAAATTCAATAGTAGAAGATCGAATGCTAATTTTTAGGGAAATGAGGAGTGTGTGACTATTGCCTCATAAATTCAATAGTCATCTCTTATCTATTTAATTGTGTGGAGACATAGATATATTTAAAAAAATAAAAAATAAAAAATCATAAACGTGGCTAAGTTTTTTTTTTTTTTTTTTTTCCAACATTCATACAGATGTTTTGTTTTGCCTGAAGATATAGATATATTTCCAAGTTGTTTTTTTTTTTTTGGATTAATTTAAACACTTTTATTTACTTAATAGAGTTAAAATAAATCTGTGAAAAAGAAAAGGAAAAAAATGTTATATGTTAAATTAACGTAAGAGGATTTCAAATTATTTTAAACACTTTTATTTTTTAATACATTTAAAATACACACGTGCAAAAGGAAAGAAAAAAGAAATAAACAAAACACAATGTTATATGTACTATTCTATGAGTTTTTGTTTTAATAAATTGGATAGTGGAAGTTTTTAAAAGAAGTTGTGATTATTTGAAATTTGGAAGTTATTTTAAGAGATAATGTGCTATTTTTTTTTAGGAAAATGAGATGTTAGTGGGAATGTGGAAAGTGTGGGAGAGTAGGGGGAGATATGTTGTGTTCTGTGTGTTGAAATTTATTTATTTACCCATATTTATATTTTTTAAGAATAGAGTGAAATGTACGGATATTTTTCTTTGGACACGGGCATTATAGTATAAAAGTGAAAATTTTAAATGAGGGAAGTTTTTTAGGAATTTACATATGTAACCTTTGTTTTTTATTTAGAGTAGTTTAAAATATTGAGAATATACTTTTTTTTAGTAAGGGTATTTTTGAGAGCACCTTAATGTGGAAATGAGGGAAGTAATCCTCTTCTTAAAATTAGGATGAAAGTTTTTTTTTTTTTTTTTTAACATTAACTATTATTCTTTTCCTAAGCCATTAAATATAACATTTTTACAAAAACCAGTGAAAACTACTTTGATACAAAAAGCCGAATATTAACTCATGATAAGTCTTTTTTTTTTTTTTTTTTTAATAGGGTATTTATAACTGAATATTTATAATTTCAAGATAAGGTTGTGCTGTTTATTTTTATTCTTTAATATTTAGAAAATGCGAGATGTGAGGGGGGAAAAAAAAAAACGTGAAGTGGAATATTTGAAAAAAAAAATGAAATAGTGTAATTTTAAATGTAATTTTTTTTATTATTTGTTATGTTGCAATTTACTCTAATGAATTTTCTTATATGTCCTATTTTTTTTTTTTTTTTTTAATAATAGTTAGAAATATTCATAATTATCTTTTTTGGTAAATGGAATAGGATAAAGATTAGTGTTTTTTTTTTTTTTTTAAAAAAACCATATTTGTTTGGGATAAGAGTTTGAATTCAAACAAAAAGTTAAAAGAAAAATACATGTAAATAGTGGGGTGAGTTGTTCAATTCAAATGAGAAAGTAAAGAAAATTGAATATGGATATTAAGAGAGAGAGAGAGAGAGAGAGAGAGACAACAATTTAATTTTTCCTTTTTTTTTATTAAAAAAAAAAAAAAAAAAGTAAGTTAGGCTATTTAATCTCATTTACGTATAGATTTAAAATAAAGCTTTATTTATAATACAAATGAGGGAAAGGAGTTATAAGAATAAGAGAGATGTGAGAGAAGAAAATGGTACAATGAAACTATCATTTAAAAACACACACACACACACACACACACACACAAAAAGTGAAACATGAACATGGAGTTGTTTCAAACTCTATTGATCTTGAACGGCTTAAATACGCTGTTGGTCCCTAAAGTTTATTTATTAAGCGCTATTAGTTCCTAAAGTTTAAAATGAGCACTACAGGTCCCTGAAGTTTTAAAACTGATCGTTATTGGTCATTCCATCCAACTCCGTTAGTTAGTATGCCCATGTGGCTAACGGAGACATGATGTGGTAGTTTTTAAATTATGTGACGATTTTAAAAAAAATAAATTAAAATTACACATCATCATTTAGACCCAAATTACCTAATCCGGATCCACATTCAATGACCCATTTCACTTTATTTTTTTTAGATTGACCCATTTTCACATCAAGAACAAAATCAAAATCCTCAAAATCAAAGGGTTTATTTTTTTTTTTATGAGAAAAATTAAAGGGTTTATTGGATTGATGAAAAAGTCATGTTACATAATTCATATTTATAAAGCATATTTTGTCATAAAGCAAGCAAAAAAAACATACTGAGCAATGTCATCACTCTAAGTTCCCCAGTTCTCACCGCCAGACCCTTCACGTTTGACTTGACCTCACTTCTACCCATATAAACATGTTAGCTTTGCCACTAGGCATTTGGCCTAGTGGTGCAAGGAATCCCTTCCCCCCATTTGGCAGAGGTTCGAATCCCCTCTGCCCTCCCCAAATAGTGTGTGCATATGTGTAGTGTAGATTTCTATCTCAAGATCAAAAAAAAAAAAAAACATGTTAGCTTTAAATCATTTTTGTGTATATAAGCATTTCAATTAAGAACTACTCACCTACGGCCAGTCCCCCTGCGACGTTCAAACACCCTTTGAGGAGAATGTTTCCCATCATCTTCCCCATTACTGAAGCCATCGCGAAGACCACCACGGTAAGCACCACCACGAGGTCCACCGTAGCCACCACCACCATCGCCACCAACACGCCTTTCAAATTGCCTCCCAGACTCTCTTCCTTCAGCAACACCTTCAATAGCACCTTCACCTTCACCTTCACCACGCCTTTCAAATTTATATAATCAAATTCATTTTTTTTTAGATGCACCCATTTTCAGCTTAAGAACAAAATAAAAATCCCCAAAATCAACCCTTCAACCTCCGTGAATGATCTACTGCCCAATAAACCCTTTAATTTTGGAGATTTTGATTTTGTTCTTAAGGTGAAAATGGGTTAATCTAAACAAAAAAATAAAGTGAAAATGGGTCATTGAATGTGGATCCGAGTAGTTAATTTGAGTCTAAATGATGATATGTAATTTTAATTTTAATTTTTTTTTTAAATCACTACTTAATTTAAAAACTACCATATCATGTCTCTGCTAGCCACATAAGCATACTAATTAACAGAGTTGGATGGAAGGACCAATAATGATAAGTTTTAAAACTTCAGGGACCATTAGCGCTCAGTTTAAACTTCAAGGACTAATAGCGCTCAGTGAATAAATTTTAGAGACCAACACTGTATTTAAACCATCCTAAAATATAGTAAATTACTTTTTTAACCTTTTAAAGATAAACCAATAGATTTTAAATATGGGGTTATTTTAGTCTGTACACTAAAGTTGACATTTTTCTATATACGGATGTGACTATTATACTCTATTTTTGTAAGACATTATTATTTTAACCAGGTGATTAAATTAGAAAAATTGGAAGATGTGAGAGGTATTTTTGGCAATTCCTAAAAGTGGACATGAGGGGAGGAATCCTCTTAATAATAATAGATTATTTCACACACATTTGAGCAAGAAATTCACATATTGGGTGAGATATATACTTTCTTTTAGTTTCCACAAAAGAAAAGTGAGACAATTATATGTGGTTTAACCTTTTATATATATATATATATATATATAGCTGTAATTCTAAAATGGTACGTCGGTATTGAAGGATATCGAAATATTTTGTTCCCTTTGTCAAACTGATACAGTCTCGGTACAGTATTGACAACATTCACCTAATCAAATGAGATGGACGCTGAATTGATATTAACTTGAGTTGGCATTGTAACAATAGAAGGATTTTGTGTGATTTGTTGCACTGTAATGACAGAAGGATTTGGTGTGATTTGTGGCATTGTAACGATATAAGGATTTTGTGTGATATGTTAGGAAATAAATGATTTTTTTGCCTTTGTATATTACTAAACTATCGATCATTAATCATGTGGTTCGTGTTAAATGGGAGAACTATACATATCCGGAGTAATAATTAGGTACTCCTAATGCCATTGATACCGACTTTTTTTAAATAAAATAATTAATGAAGAAGAAAAAGAAAAAGTTTTATTTTTTGGTTGCCATGTAAGAAGAAGATGCAAAGTAGCAAGAATATATAGTATGCTTTATTCCTTAAAGTAAAATATTAGATCACATCTTCTAAACCACAATATTAAAAAACGAAAAATTGTGAACATGTGCACATTAATGTCCATATTTTTTGAATGGAGTGAAAAGTGATGTGACATATCATTGTCTTTACTTAATGGATGGCTTTGTACCTGGGTACAGGACATACCCCCATTTGCCGTTTATTGGCTCATAATCAAACCTTTCAAATTGTCTATTGAATCGGATAGCACCCTTAGCATGCTTTGGATAAAGTTGCCGTTTACAAATATTTCTTTTCTTGGACCAGATATTATTATGTACCTTCTCACACGGACCGGTTCCATACCATAAGGGAAAGAACCAACCTATCTCTTTACGCCGTGGCTGCCACAAGAAACACATCATGTGGTTTCTTTCTATGCTTCGTTCTTGAAATTCGAAACTAAATGTCTGACCTGGTTTAATAGTAGCCATTTTCCGAATCCCTTCGTCCAACACACAAGCTATAGAAAGTGGGCCACCTTTTATATGATTGGTCAGTTGAAGTGTACTTGTGAATGGATAACCATCCACAAGATTACCCCAAGCGTTCTTTAAGCCATCCAAGAACCCAGCTTTTGATGAGGGGAAAAAGATGAGCACTAAAATAAGCGGCAGGGTAAGGTTACCAAAATTCTTATTAGGACCACCAAGGGCATCCATATTCATGTGGTATACCAAAGATGACACCAACGGTAGTGATGATGGTTTGGTGCTTGTTCTCGTGCATACATTATGCTTTTATATACTACTAATGGAAAAAGTCCAACCGAAGTGAAATTTACGGATGTAACTTATGGAAAACAACTGAGAACTGTTATCCTTAAATTAATAGAGCATTAGATAAATGAATTTAGTATGAGATAATGCTTAATGACCAAATCTATTTCACCATTTCGTAACCTCTTGTTTTCATTCAAAACCCAAATTTAAAAATCTTAGAATCCATCTAGTAATGTTGAAAAAAAAAGCCCAAGTCCTATACTTGAGCCCACTTGGTCATTTCACAAAAAAAAAAAAAAAAAAAAAGAAAAAAAAAAAAAAAAAAGCCTAAGTCCTTTACTTGAGGTCCAATTGGTTATTTTGAAATAAAAGAAAATCTCAAGTCCTATACTTGAGACTCACTTGGTCATTTTGAAAAAAAAAAACAAAAAACCTAAGTCATGTACTTGAGGCCCACTTGGTCATTTTGAAAAAAAAAAAAAGCACAAGTCCTGTACTTCGGGCCCACTTAGTCATTTTGAAAGAAAAGAAAAGCCCAAGTCCTATATTTGAGGCCCACTTGGTCATTTTGAAAAAAGAAGCCTAAGTCCTGTACTTAGCCCACTTGATCATTTTGAAAAGAAAAAGTTCAAGTCCCACTCTTGGGCCCATCCTTAAAAAACGGCTTAGGAATCCAAAATACACAAGGTAAAAGCGCAAGTCCAATGCATGAGCCTAGTTTTGTTAAAAGGATAACTAACCCAACAAGACATTAATTGAATCAAAGGTCCAAGCCTAAGGCTTAAGACCAACATGACTTTGCTTGAGTTGAAGCCCAAGCCAAAGGTTTGAAGCTCACCTGATTTTTCCTGAATTAAAATCCAAGCCTATGGTTTGAAGCTCACATAACTTTCCTTGCATAAATTAAGGCCCAAGCCCAACAGGTTGAGGCCCACATGACTCTTTTCTTGAATAAAATTCTAAGCCTAATGCTTGAATTTCACATGATCCTATTCGAATTAAATCTCTATTGAGACAACTTCTATCCAAACAATTACAACACCAACATATCAGAAACAACCAATGATTATCACAAAGGATAATCAACCAATGATTATCTCAAAAGATAAACATCCATCCAAGGAGAGTTAATAGCGTGATAGAACTCTAGTTTTCAATGTATACTCATTTTATCAATCTGTAAATTGCATCTGTTAATATATAAATACAAGCAGTGGCTCCTGTATCAATTACATAGGAAGAAATCAAATTAAGTTCATCGTGAGTTTTCAATCTTCACGTGGTATCAGAGCATATTGACTAACGTCACAAATATGTCTTCTTCTTCATCTTCCCCTATAAATACAACCACTGATTCAACAGCACCAATAAATCGTCCAACCTCTATTCTCACCCCCTCAAATCACCTTCAACTCAAACTCACAAAAGACAACTACCTCTCTTGGAAAACTGTCATTATTCCCTACATAAATGGCAACAAAAATTTTCACCATGTTGACAATGATTCGGCTGTTCCCCCCCAATACATTGCTTCCCTTTCCTCACCCACTACTCTGGTTCTTAACCCCGATTATGCCTCTTGGTTTGAGATTGATCAACTCCTCTTAAGTGTTCTCATGTCCACCATATCTGAAACTCTCGTTCCATCTTTGGTTGGTCTAACCTCCTCCCATGCTGTTTGGCTTACATTAGAAAAGATGTTCTCCTCCCAATCTCGTGCACGAGTCATAACCACTCGCTACACCCTTGCCACCTTGAAGAAAGGAAATCTAACCATCACTGATAATTTTCAGAAACCAAGGCTTGTACTGATCTTCTTGCCTCCATTGGTGAACCCATCAGTGATTCCACCATCACCTCCTACATTCCTGCCGGTTTCCCTCACGATTATGACCCCCTTATTGCCACTGTCAACACTCGAGTGCAAGCCTTTCCTTTAGATGAACTCTATGGTCACCTCCTTGCGCATGAATTGCGCATTGACCAGCAGGCTCTGTCTAGTCCTGATATCACTGCTCCTACTGCCAATTTTGCTGCCAAGACGTCCCAACCCTCCCAAAATCGAGGCCGTCAATTTTATTCTCAACCTGGTCGCAACCGTGGTCGTGGATGCACCAACTTTCTCGAGGCCGAGGCTCCCCTCAATTTTCTTCCAACAACTCTAGCTCCTCTCGTGCCTTCTGCCAGATATGCTTTAAGGTTGGTCACACTGCACAGGCTTGTTGGCACCGCTTTGATCAGAATTTTCAAGTCTCCTCCAACCAATCTCCACAAGCTTTTGCTGCTTCTACATCATCTACTGTGGACCCGGCCTGGTACCCAGACACTGGTGCCAATAATCATATCACTGCTGATTATGGCAACTTAAATCTCCATGCAAAAAATTATATAGGACAAGATCAAGTTCGCATCGGTAATGGCCAAGGTTTGCCCATTCATCACATTGGTTCCTCTATTCTTTGTTCCTCTAACAAAAATTTCTTTCTTAACAATATTTTACATGTGCCTCACATCAGTCAAAACCTTCTTTCTGTCTATCAATTTACCAAAGATAATAATGTTTTCTTTGAGTTCCACCCATCTTTTTTTTGTGTAAAGGATCTATTCTCGGGTGTCACCTTTCTCAGCGGCAAGAGTAAAAATGGTCTCTATCCTCTCCATTCCCTTCAACGGCTCATCAAACCTACTGCTCTATTAGGGGAACGTGTGTCCGTTGAACAATGGCTTTCAAGACTTGGCCACCCTTCTCTCTGCATTGTCCGTCAAGTTCTCTCCTCTCATCACCTTCCTATCAACAAAAATAAGACTCTTCAAGTTTGCCATGCTTGTCAACTTGGCAAAAGTCATCGTTTTCCCTTTTCTTTATCTTCTTCTAGGTCTAGTTTTCCTTTAGATCTTATTTTTACTGATGTATGGGGCCCTGCTCCCAAACTTTCATATAATGGAAACCGTTATTATGTTTGCTTTGTGGATGATTTTTCTAAATTTATTTGGCTTTCCTTTCACTTCTAAATCTGACGTTTATATAATTTTTCTCAAATTTCAATTATTTGTTGAACGTCAATTCGATAGAAAAATTAAATGTGTTCAATCTAATTGGGGTGGCGAATTTAGGAAACTTAACACCTTCTTTCAATCTCTTGGCATTCGTCATCGTCTACCATGTCCTCACACCCATCACCAAAATGGCTTTGTGGAAAGAAAACACCGTCACATTGTAGAAACTAGCCTCACCTTTCTTGCTTCTACCTCTCTCCCTCAAAAATATTGGGATAAAGCTTTTCTTATGGCTACATATCTCATCAATAGACTCCCTTCTCCCGCCACATCAAACAAATCCCCCCTTGAATTACTCTTCAAACAAACTCCTGATTATACTTTTCTGAAAATTTTTGGGTGTGCCTACTGGCCCCACCTTCGTCCTTATAACACCCACAAAATGGATTTCCGCTCAACTCGTTGTATTTTCCTAGGTTACAGTCTCAACCATAAAGGTTATAAATGCCTTGATCCTACCACAAATCGCATCTACATAGCTAGAAATGTAGTCTTTGATGAGCATGTTTTTCCTTTTGCCACATCCTCAAAATTACACGCCACTCACATGGTCCCACCCTCACACATACGGTTACCACCTTTAACAAATTCAAAACATCTCCCTCATTCTTATCCTCTGCCACCAACTCCTAAAATATCTCCTACCAAATCTCCAACCTTATCTCCCCAAAAATATCCTCCACTTTCTCCACAAATATCTCCTCCAAAATCTCTACAGCAGCCTCTCACCGATTCTGCCTCACCAAAATCCCATATTCCTTCATCCTCATCATCTATTTCTCACAATGAGTCATCCCGTCCCACATCTGCCTCCCCACGTGTGTCCACTAATGATTCCTTGCAGGTTCCATGTGATGATATGCAAGTCGTGGCTCATCCAATGCAAACACGAGGCAAAGACAATATTAGCAAACCCAAAGTCTTCTTCCCTGGCATTGTCAAGTACCCTCTTCCAAAAGCACTTCTTGCTGCCATAGATCAAGACTCTATAGAGCCAACATCCTACACTGCTACCTCCAAACATCCAGCTTGGCGTGTTGCCATGAATACCGAATTCACTGCTCTCCTCCACATGGCACATGGAAACTTGTTCAACCGAAACCCAACATGAATCTCGTGGGTTGCAAATGGGTTTTTCGTATCAAACGAAAGGCAGATGGCTCTACTGAAAGATATAAAGCTCGTCTCGTCGCTAAGGGATTTCATCAACAACCCGACATTGATTATGGGGAAACTTTTAGTCCTGTCACTAAGCCTATCACCATTCAGACAATTCTTTCCCTTGCTGTTGCTTCAAACTGGGATATCAAACAGCTCGATGTTACCAATGCCTTCTCACATGGTGTTATTTCTGAGGATGTATACATGACCCAACCTCCTGGTTTTGTTCATGCTTCTTATCCGAATCATGTATGTCATCTTCACAAAGCCTTATATGGATTGAAGCAAGCACCACGGGCCTGGTTCTCTCGCCTTAGTACTCGTCTTCTTCAACTCAGTTTTCACGGCTGTAAGTCTGACACATCTCTCTTTATTTATAGAACTCAGGCTGACATGATTTTCTTCCTCATTTACGTGGATGACATAATAGTCACGGGACCCAATCCATCCTCTATCACTTCTCTCATATCTCAATTGCAACAAGACTTTGCTGTGAAGGACCTTGGTCCATTAAATTTTTTCTTGGGCGTGGAAGCAATTAAATCTGATCACGGTCTCTATCTCTCTCAAAGATGTTACATCAGTTATCTCCTCCGTAAGACCAACATGCATGAAGCTAAGCCAATTTCTTCTCCAATGGCCTCTAGCATGTCCCTCAGCTAGTTCCAAGGCACTCCACTTTCGAACCCCAGTTCATACCGCAACACAGTTGGTTCTCTTTAGTACTTATCAGTGACACGCCCAGACATAGCTTTTGCTGTTAACAAAGTTTGTCAATTCATGACCAAACCCACTGATCTACATTGGAGTGCAGTGAAGAGAATACTTCGCTATTTGAAACACACCAGCCATCATTCTCTATTACTTCACAAAGATTCCAACTTCACCATTCAAGCCTTCTCTGATGCTGATTGGGCTAGCTCACCAGATGATCATTAATCTACTAGTGGCTATTGTCTATTTCTTGGTCGCAATTTAATATCTTGGAGCTTCTGCAAACAGCAAACTATTTCTCACTCTAGTACAGAATCAAAGTACAGAGCCATTGCCCATGCCTCTGTTGAACTTGTGTGGCTGCGCTCTCTGCTCAATGAACTTGGTGTTTCCTCTTCTTCCACTCCGATTTTATGGTGTGACAATATTAGCGCTACATATCTCATAGCAAACCCATTGTTTCATACACGTACTAAACATATAAAAATTGATTTTCATTTTGTACATGACTTGGTCTCCTCCAAAACTGTCTCTGTGCAATTCATCTCTTCCAAGGATCAAGTTGCTGACACATTCACTAAACCAATGCCCACAGCTCAGTTCAATTTTCTCCGTGTCAATCTCAATGTTCGTGACCTCCCCTTGCGATTGCGGGGGCGTATTGAGACAACTTCTATCCAAACGGTTACAGCACCAACATATCAAAACAACCAATGATTATCACAAAGGATAATCAACCAATGATTATCTCAAAAGATAAACATCCATCCAAGGAGAGTTAATAGCGTGATAGAACTCTAGTCTTCAATGTATACTCATTTTATCAATCTGTAAATTGCATCTATTAATATATAAATACAAGCAGTGGCTCCTGTATCAATTACACAGGAAGAAATCAAATTAAGTTCATCGTGAGTTTTCAATCTTCACAATCTCAAAGTCCATTGTTTCCAACTCTTATGATTTTGGACTTCATTGAATCAAAGCCTCAAATCCAATGGTTCACCCATGAGATTTTGTGAAATAAGGCCCAAGTTTGAAACTCACGGTCCATTAAACTAATGAGTCTAAGTATATGTAGTACGATTGTGTTCAAAATTGACAAAAGGGCTTGTTTCATAAGGCAATCAAAAGTCGAAGATCATTGCTCCAAGGTCCACATGAATCAAGCCCAATTGTTGAACGATCAATTCGAAGAAAGCCTAGTTTGTTCATCATCAAATTTCTCAATGGACCAAGAAGACTCCAACAATTTCATGGAGTACTCAAAGGATTGATCATGACATCATTGAATGCATCACACTAAGGCATGCCATCCAAGACCTCATTGACCAAAAGATCATTACTCCAACTTCATCAGGCAGCCAATTCAACTTCTCTTGAGCCAAGTGATCACTCCCCAAGCTTAGAAGTCAAGATCTCAGCTATGGGGTTTTCTATCTATCTTTTGCTAAAATTCATTATGTTTGCTCATTTGAATTCATATACAGATGTTGCTTAGGTTTTGATTCTGAACTTATCATAGAAATGTTCCTTTGAATTTCTTGTTTACATTTTTCATTTAAAAAAAAAAAAAATCAAAAAATCAAAAAGCCAAAAAAAAAAAAAAAAAAAAATCTTTTTTGTCCAACTAAGGGCATGCGCCTTTAAGTTGCCTTCAATAAAGAGTCCTGAACTAGGGACATGGGCCCCTAATGACTGCTAATGCTCAATGGACATGATCTCCAAATGCTACTGGTTTTCTTGGGAATCCGACATGCAAACCGAGACGGCCCAATTAATGCAAGAATTGGCTGAAAATACCCGAACATATGGAAGTCTGCCAATCCAAGACCGCGTTTCAAGGATAGGAGGATTTTGATGAGTTTGACTAAGTTTGACCGAAGCCATGGCTGAGCTCCATCTAGACTTGATTGACCATTTTATCGTCATTTAGAAGAGTACATGAAGATCTTCAGTTTGATAGTTCACTAGCCCAAAATGGATTTAAAACGAAGGAGTTATGGTCGAAATCGTGGAAAAAGGCCCAACACTTAGTGAAATTTCACCAAGTATTTTGGACATAAAGAGACCCATTTTCAAGCCGCCTTTATGCACAGAGTCTTCTCAATCCACTCCATGAGTTTCCAGACAGTAGGTATATTTTCGAAGATAAGAAGTTTACCTAGAACCAGGTTCTTTCGGCTCGTCAAAAGCATACCCGAGTTGCCCAAAATCAGCACCAGAGAACGAACTGCTAATAAGGAAACCTCTCCGACAGCCCTTATTACGAAGCCTGCAGTTTCGTAACTAGAACCCAGAGTGATACAAGATTTGTGCCATGGGAAAGTAGACATCCCAAGGTTTCTAGAAATACCAAGTTTTCCCAAATCCGACATCAGGAGCTAGGTCAACTGAAAGCAGGAAAAACGATGAAAATAAGCCAAAGTGTTGGAAAATTGCCAACAACGGCTATCCGGCGTACCAATTTGCGCACAAAGTCTTCCTAATCCTTACCATGAGTTTCTCAAAAGCTTGTGCCTTTTCGAAGAGGGCAACTTTGTCTACGACAAGGTTCTTTCGGTTCACCAAGAGCTTATCCTAGCTGACCGGAATCCATGCTGGAAAATTGGGTAAAACCATCCCGAATGTAGAAAACAGCCCGACAGCCCTACTTCCGGGAGCTGCAGTTTTCTGGACAGAAGTCTGAATCGCGCAAGGTCAGTTCCATTGGAAAGTAGACAGTGTAATGTTTTCTTAGACACCAGTTACAACTAAATCTGATCTCCAAAAGACCCTCAACCGTCAGTCCAAAAAAAAGTGCTTAAAAGGCCAAAAACTCGTCAAAATCTCGTCGAAATCGGACAAAATGCACATAGCAATCAATCAGACAAGCTCACGCAGCACCAAGCTGCGTGGAGAAATGTGGAGCTGCTCCACGCAGCACCATGCTGCGTGAGGCTCTCTATAAATATGGTTTATGGGATTACATGGAGGTTAATACTATTGAAAGTCTTACATATACCTCCAAGACCAATTAGGATTTATATGCCCAAATTAGAGGAAAACATTAAAGAAGGGGATTAATGAAATTAAACCAAAGTGGATTCTCAAGGGTCCATTACCTTATGGGATTACATAGAGGTTAATGCTATTGAAAGTTTTACATAAACCTCCAAGACCAATTAAGGTTTATATGCCTAAATTAGGCCAAGGGAAAATAATAAAGAGGGGGGATTAATGAAATTAAATTAAAGGAGATTCTCAAGGATTCAATACCTTATAAGATTACATGGAGGTTAGTGCTATTGAAAGTCTAGCCTAAACCTTCAAGACCAATTAGGGTTTATATGCCCAAATAGGGGAAATCATCAAAAATGAGGGAATAATGAAATTAAACCAAGGTGGATTCTTAAGGGTCCAATACCTTATGGGATTACATGGATGTTAATGCTATTAAAAGTCTTACATAAACCTCCAAGACCAATTAGGGTTTGTATGCCCAAATAAGGCAAATTATTAAAGAGGGAGGAATAATGAAATTAAACCAAGGGGGATTCTCAAGGGTCCAATACCTTATAGGATTACATCTATTATATAAACTAATAGGTGAAGCTTTATCTTTCTTTCTAAAGATGGCACATCAGATTTCCTATTCCCACACTCTTCCCCTTCACCCATACCTCTAATTAATTAATTCTCTCACTCTTACCTTTTAACCCTTACCTCTATTTAATTATCTCCTTTTTGATAGCCTTTTCCTCTTCCTCATATTTTCTTCTACCTCACCTTTTCATCTCCCTCACCTCCTCATCTCTCCTATTGATTGCACCTCAATCTCCTATTTAAACACTTTTGTGTGGTTTTCCTAAACTTCATATCTGATTGCCTTTGTGGGTTTGTTCCTATCATTATGTTTTTTTTTTTTTTGGTGTGTAGGTAGTATAGATTGTTATTATGCACGGTTGAGTAGGCATTTGATAATGCCGAGGAATAGCCAAATGCATTCTTAAAAGAAATCGCTTTGCCTCACCTATGATTTTTTTTTTTTTTTGTATTATGGATCTTAGTTCTGCAACTACTAAAGGCTCGTACTGAAGATTCAAAAGGCGAAGGAAATCTCATTTCAAAACAAGCAGAAAACACGTGAATGAAAAAGGGAGATTGGAATAAGCAATTGAGAGAGAACCACATGCATAACATACAGAGAAATATTGTATGTTAATACTTAAAAAAAAAAAACTTTTAGTTTATATTTTTTTGGGTGTCTATCTCCAAATGGATTACAGATTCAACAAAAATTTGAATCTTTCTTGATAGAAAGCAAAACGTTGTAATGAACATGCCATGGGCCATTTGGTTACAATCTCTATGAACATGATAGGAAGCAACACGTTGTTATGAACATGCCATCTTTTTGGTATCTTTGATAAACTGGAGTTTCCTCATGTTAATTAATTGAGTGATATTTATAAAACAATTTTAGCTAGATAAAGAGATTAAAAAAATAATTAGTTTGATTAATTCAACCAATCAATAAATTGCATAGAGTACAATATATTTTTTGAACAAGAAAAAAACCATTTTGATAAAACTAGCTAATATACTGCGTAGAGTACAATATATTTTTTCTAACGAAATGTACATATGGAGTGAAACTCATGAGTTGGACCATGCTATACAGTTCTACCATCATTTGAACTATATATGTTAGTGAGTAATACAAAAAATTATAATAAAATACAAGGAATTAAAAAATTAATTCAATACAGATTGGATTGAGGCGCGGATATCTTGATCTCTTTAAGGAGATTCAAGCCCTCTACGATTTTTCAAAACTCAAAGGCCGGTGTAATAGACTTTCTCTTGACTTGTCCCCTCCAGGATGCAATAGCCCAACAGTAGTTGTTTGGCTCAGACCTAACTCTGCACAAGTGGGTGAACCCAAAGCTCCTCTAGAATAACACTTTTTCTTTGCCTGAAATTCTCTCAATATGTGCTCCAATATTTTTGTGTATTGTGTTATGTGTATTTGACTGATGCTTATGGAGTTTATTTATAGGCTCATTAGGCCTCCCAAATTTAATTCCAAATATTCTGATGTGGCCCGAAATTAATCCCCAATTAATCTAATGTTGGGTCAGTTACTATGACCATTATTTGAAATTCAAATTATTATTAATTGGCATTTTAATTAGATGGGCTGGAGTTATATGTGTTAATTAGTCAGATGAGAAGTTATGGGGAGAGTTAATGAGTCCAACAGCTAGCCCATTTAGTAAGTCAATGTCTTAATATTATTTTCTTAAATACGTGTATAAATATGACAACTCACCAATGGTCAATGATAGATTTTTTTCCTTAACAAAAACGTGATCATTAACTCACTAGTGGCAAGGTGAATATTTTTCAAAATGTATTTGGACACATTAACACAATAGTTACATGGACTTATAAATATATAATTTTTCTCTCCCCTTATCAATGTAGGATTCCATTTTTTTCAAAACACTAACTCCTCACTTTAAACTCATTAACTACATGAAACTCCCATATCTTCACATTTAATTTTTTTCAATTTAAACTAATATTATTTCAAATTAATATTAAAATATTAAAATATTATAGCAATATATATATATATATATATAAACCCAATCTTACCCAAGAAATATATTGGACCATGCTATCCAAATATCGTTGGATTTTAAACAATTCAATTAACACTTCAAGCTTGACACTTCAACTTCTTGCATCTAAAACGACAAAGATTTATATTGTCTAATTTTTATCATTCCTCTCTTTTGGTTTTTTGTAGTAACCACTGTTTCACAGCCTTTGTGCAAATGCGATTAAAAAAGAATGGAAACAAAATGGGCTGAAGTATGGTTGTTGGCAATTTGAATTTATATCTATCAATGAATCAAAACTAATATTTGCAAATACATTTATTTATTCTTATTGCTCAGACTTGTTATATTTGCTTTTGAAGGACATTGTATTTTTGACATGATGTTTGGAACATTAATAATATTTGGCATGCATTTATTATCCTTGTTAATTGCATATATACACACGTACATCACAAGATTGTATAACGTGAAGTGATAAGTATGTCACCAGGCTTAAGTCGACTCACTCACACGAGCGACCGCCTTCGACACTTGGGTAGCGGGCGAAGATGAGACATGGTATTCTTTGACACTCAGGGAAGTGTGCAAATGCCTTCAATGCTGCACAGCTAGAAGAAGGAAAACACCAAAATTTGTTTTGTCGCATCAGTTGGACTAATATGAGGTCTGCATTTGAGAAGATGAGACCATGTATGATTCCTTCCCATGATCATGCAGCCTGGAGAAGCCGAGTCTCATACGCTTAAGGAAAGCGGGCTGATAAAGAATTCAAGTCAGGCACTAGGAGCGACTAGACTAAGATCTGTGCGGTGAAAATATCAGGATGCATTTATGACATACGCTCCCCTTAGAATGGAGGAGAAGTCCACCGCAACATGTGACCATACCACATGTGCTCGCAACGATCACCAGATAGGGAGGTGAGAGAATAAGTCCCTGTTTCCTCACCGTGTGAGTCCAATCTCGATAGAATTGTGCCCTATGTGACTTTTGACTGTGTCATAAGACAGAGGCTTGACGACTATTTCTTTGGCATGTTGCCTATAGCCATGGATTATTCGGCTTTAAGGGACATGATCGGGAGGAGCGTCGAACCAAAGTTAAGTGGCATTAGGGCGAAGGGAAGACAATCTGATAACACATCTCAATCTAGTGCCTGCTTCTAGAATTCATGTCGACTTTGGGAGTCTAAGGCATGAATGTGGGTACAAGACAAAGTGATTTCGTGAGAAAGGTTGAGTGTTGTTCTAAGTTTGTTAGAACTCATGAGGGATTAGAACATATTCAATCTGATGTGATCAGAAAGTCTAGGGCATAACAAGCCATTTTTATTTAGGGGTTACACTATGCTGGTTTTGATGGAGCTTGGCTATAGTGTCTCCGCCTTGTAGGTTGGGCTTGTCGGTCGCACGAACCATTTCTTGTTGTATGTGTAAGACAAATGGATGGAAGCAAATGAGAGATGATTATTAATTTTCCACTATGGTTGAGTGGGAGTCTGTTGGCATTTAGGCCATTGGGCTGGCCCAAATAGGCGCCCATGTGGGTAGCCCATTAAGACAAAACCCTAAAACTAGGGTTCCCAATATTGCAATATAAAATTGCAATATTCAGACAGAAAAATGCACGCTAGGAAGCTACAGACACAAAAACCCTATTGATATACTATCGCTCATCTCCTTTCTCTTTGCCTTAAGGTTTCCATCAACAAACCCTAGGATTTGGTCTGTGGATGTAGGTGAAGTGCTCGACTTTGTGGCATCTTCACTTGACCAGCACAAGCACAAGGCACGTGGGAAGAGAGCTAGTTCGTTAATTCCTTTGTAAAGAGGTATACTAGGTTTTATTCACAAAACCTAAGAGGTAACACATTAGAAACTCTATGATATATGTGTACATTGTATACCTATGTTTTTCCTTCAGAAACATTATAAGTTTTCCATTCCCATTGTTTGATAACTCTCTACATTGGATTGTAAACCTAGAAATGTGTTCATAGGCTATATTCTCATCATCTCCAGAAAATGTAGAGAAATCAGGAACTTTGTAATTCCTTGGTCTCTCAAATTCCCGTTCAACTCTATCTGGATACTAAATGCAGGCCTTACAGCCCTTTGCAAATTTGGACCATAGGTTTGTTCTATCATATTTATGATATTATCTAAACCTATAGCATTATTCCCAATCTCTTGTCTAACATTCTGGTTGGGTTCCTCGAATTCATTCCTTTGTGGTTCTTGAAACCTATTCTTGTCATTTCTATCATTTCTTTCATTCCTATCATTCCTAAAATTTCCATTTCTATCATTATCATGGAAATTATGTCTTCCTCTTCTAACTTCATTTTCTATTCCTCTTAGAGGTCTATATGCTCCATCATTCCTTTGATGTACATTTTTGTTAAACTCAGTTCTAAAGGCATTCTCTGCATAAGTTTCCTTATTAACCTTTACTCGAGGTTGTTCAAAATAAGGTTCTCCTACAGGGACTTCAACCTTTACTTCGTCTTTGTACACATTAAGGCCTAAATTAGGATAACCTGTTAGCCTCTCATTATTATAAGTCTGGTTTTGGTTTTCTGCAGAACTTTATCCTACTTCAATGTTCCTAGTAACAGCACCCATAACAGGTACTGTTGATCCTTGAACATTTCCTACATTGTTTACTCTACTTGAATTGAGATTCACATCTCTTTCCCTCAAGTATGTCATCAAACTAGTCACTCCTGCATTCATTTGGGCAATATCACTATTGATTTTGTCCAACTTATCTAATTTATCTAACTTCTCATTCTGGGCTTGTATTCCCTTATCCAATTTATCCAAAACATTCAATTTTTCCAACTTGTTGTTTTGAATATTCATTTGTTCATCTAAATAGAATTTCCAACCCTCAGCAGTTACTGATTGTTGCAATTCTACTTCTTCACTAGAACTATATACTTCTCCTCGAATGTCTACTCCTCTGCCTATACTTTTCATTTTTCTAGTGCTTACCATGTACAAAGCAAATATCTCCCACTGTGGTCGCCAATTTGTTTGAACAAAACTAAATTTATTAATTAATCAAGTTCATTATCCAGTTTTATCCAAACTGATCACTTAATTAATTATTCAACTTCTGTAAATCAAAAGGATGTGTTTGGTCCAAATTATGCCTTAATGATAAAAGACTTGCTTCGATCCAGATATGGTAAACACTAATTGATTTACTTATAATTTTTACTGTGGATTCTGGTATTAAACAATCTCTAAGACAAACTTGATAACAAATTCAATCTCGAGACAACAATTTACTGTTTATTCTTCTACAAATGTAAACAACTTCGAATTCAACAAAACTGTAACTAATTATAAGCTGTAACTTGATAACAAATTCAATCTCGAGACAACACACTTTGAATCAGCAGTTTCTGGAAAATACGTGGGGCTTGTAACTGTTTTCTTTTCTTCTATTTATACCTTCCTCGAGCAGCAGTTTCTTCAATTAACAGTTATTTTCTTCCTTTTGAATTTCAAATCATCAAGAGATCTAGTTCAATACAAAATAACAACTTTCTTGAAGATGATAACACCTGTCACATAAACTTCCAGATTATAAATAAACTGTTACTTAACAGTTCCTCAAGATCGAACTGCTTTGTAACTGTTTTTAGATCAATTTAAACTTGGCCTCGAGGTATAACTGGGCCTTAACCCTCTGGGCTTCTATTTAAATAAAGTTACTTGTCTCACTTAGGCCAAAACAGTAAGTCTGGTCTTTTAAATAAATAACTTATCTTGGCCTAATACTATTTGTAGGCTCAAAAGTAATTTTTATGTGCAAACAGGACTATCATCTAGAGATAACTAAAAAAGGCAATTGTAGTTTTGTTTTGTTTTTTGTTTTTGTTTTTTTTTTTTTTTTTTTTATGGGTAAAGGGAATAACATCTTAACATTTTTGTTCTATGTGTTAAATTTTCCTAAGATACATGCTAGACTTAAGATAACATTGTCATTTTTATCTTCGTGGACCAATTTATTATATGATGGACTTCTAAGGTCACAAATATTATTTCTGTGATTATTAATAAGTGATAAATTGCAAAAAAAAAAAAAAAAAAAAAG
>BKZX01030465.1:56635-68891 GCA_014362285.1 Fagus crenata | reverse complement strand
TGGCATTGTAACGATATAAGGATTTTGTGTGATATGTTAGGAAATAAGTGATTTTTTTGTCTTTGTATATTACTAAACTATCGATCATTAATCATGTGGTTCATGTTAAATGGGAGAACTATACATATCTAGAGTAATAATTAGGTACTCCTAATGCCATTGATACCGACTTTTTTAAAATAAAATAATTAATGAAGAAGAAAAAGAAAAAGTTTTATTTTTCGGTTACCCAGAATCAGCACCAGAAAACGGATCGCTAATAAGGAAACCTCTCTGACAGCCCTTATTACGAAGCCTATAGTTTCGCAACCAGAACTCAGAATGATACAAGATTTGTGCCATGGGAAAGTAGACATCACAAGGTTTCCAGAAATACCAAGTTTTCTCAAATCCGACATTAGGAGCTAGGTCAACTGAAAGTAGGAAAAACGACGAAAATAAGCCAAAGTGCTGAAAAATTGCCAACAATGACTATCCGGCGTACCACTTTGCACACAAAGTCTTCCTAATCCTTACCATGAGTTTCTGAAAAGCTTGCGCCTTTTTGAAGAGGGCAACTTCGTCTATGACAAGGTTCTTTCGGCTCACCAAGAGCTTATCCTAGCTGACCGGAATCCATGTTGGAAAATTGGGTAAAACCATCCCGAATGTAGAAAACAGCCCGACAGCCCTACTTCCGGGAGCTGCAGTTTTCTGGACAGAAGTCTGAATCGTGCAAGGTCAGTTCTGTTGGAAAGTAAACAATGTAGTATTTCCTTAGACACTAGTTACGACTAAATCTAAGCACCAAAAGACCCTCAACCGTCAGTCCAAAAAAAGGTGCTTAAAGGGCCAAAAACTCGTCAAAACCTCGTCGAAATCGGACAAAACGCGCAGAGCAATGAATCAGACAAGCTCACGTAGCACCAAGCTTCGTGGAGCAATGTGGAGCTACTCCATGCAGCACCATGCTGCGTGAGGCTCACTATAAATATGGTTTATGGAATTACATGGAGGTTAATGCTATTGAAAGTCTCACATAAACCTCCGAGACCAATTAGGGTTTATATGCCCAAATTAGGGGAAAACATTAAAGAGGGGGATTAATGAAATTAAACCCAAGGGGATTCTCAAGGGTCCATTACCTTATGGAATTACATGGAGGTTTATGTATGACTTTCAATAGCATTAACCTCCATGTTAATGCTATTGAAAGTCATACATAAACCTCCAAGACCAATTAGGATTTATATGCTCAAATTAGGCCAAGAGAAAATAATAAAGAGGGGGGATTAATGAAATTCAACTAAAGGAGATTCTCAAAGGTCTAATACCTTATGAGATTACATGGAGGTTAGTGCTATTGAATGATATTTATAAAACAATTTTAGCTAGATAAAGAGATTAAAAAAATAATTAGTTTGATTAATACAACAAATCAATAAACTGCGTATAGTACAATATATTTTTTGAGCAAGAAAAAACCATTTTGATAAAACTAGCTAATATACTACGTAGAGTACAATATATTTCTTCTAACGAAATGTACATATGGAGTGAAACTCATGAGTTGGACCATGCTATACAGTTCTACCATCATTTGAACTATATATGTTAGTGAGTAATACAAAAAATTATAATAAAAAACTAGGAATTAAAAAATTAATTCAATACAAATTGGACTGGGGCGTGGATATCTCACTCTGTTTAAGGAGATTCAATCCCTCTACGGTTTTTCAAAGCTCAAAGACTGGTGCAGTAGACCTTCTCTTAACTTGTCCCCTCCAGGATACAACAGCCCAACAATAGTTATTTGGCGTAGACCCAACTCTACACAAGTGGGTGAACCCAAAGCTCCACTAGAATAACACTTTTTCTTTGCCTAAAATTCTCTCAATATGTGCTCCAATATTTTTGTGTATTGTGTTATGTGCATTTGACTGATGGTTATGGAGTCTATTTATAGGCTCATTGGGTGTCTCGAATTTAATCCCAAATATTCTGATGTGGCCCGAAATTAATCCCCAATTAATCTGATATTGGGTCAGTTACTAAGACCATTATTTGAAATTCAAATTATTATGAATTGGCCTTTTAATTAGATGGGCTGGAGTTATATGTGTTAATGAGTCAGATGAGGAGTTATAGGTGGAGTTAATGAGTCCAACTGCTAGCCCATTTAGTGAGTCAATGTCTGAATATTATTTTCTTAAATACATGTATAAATTTGACAACTCACCAATGGTCAATGACAGAGTTTTTCCTTAACAAAAACATGACTATTAACTCAGTAGTGGCTAGATGAATATTTTTCAGAATGTATTTGAACACATTAACACAATAGTTACATGGATTTATAAATATATAATTTTTCTCTCCCCTTATCAATGTAGTATTCAGTTTTTTTCAAAACACTAACTCCTCGCTTTAAACTCATTAACCACATGAAACTCTCATATCTTCACATTTAATTTTTTTCAATTTAAATTAATATTATTTCAAATAAATATTAAAATGTTACAACAATATATATATATATATATATAAACCCAATCTTACCCAAGAAATATATTGGACTGTGCTATCCAAATACCGCTAGATTTTAAACAGTCCAATTAACACTTCAAGCTTGACACTTCAACTTCGTGCATCTAAAGCGACAAAGATTTACATTGTCTAATCTTTATCATTCCTCTCTTTTGGTTTTTTGTAGTAACCACTGTTTCACAGCCTTTGTGCAAATGCGATTAAAAAGGAATGGAAACAAAATGGGCTGAAGTATGGTTGTTGGCAATTTGAATTTATATCTATCAATGAATCAAAACTAATATTTGCAAATACATTTATTTATTCCTATTGCAATATTATGTTTTTAATTTTTCTATATTTCATTCCATTTATAATTTATTATGTCATTCCATTTATACTTAAATGGCCATACAATATTTATTCCCATTTGAATTTATGTTCAATCAATTTTTGGAATGATTAATGGACTATCAATTCCCTTTTTGAATTCGAAAATTTAAACACTCATTAATCATGTGATAAATATAGTTTTCCTTGATAGATAAACGTTACATGTTTTGTTGTATAACTAAACGTTACATGTTTGCAATACAATTATTTCGCAAATATGTATATTAGATATATAATCGAATAATCAATTTTTAAATTTTCTTTTCTTTTCTTTTTTTATTAATGTTTGCATTTAGTTGCAAAGAGGCATCTTCAAGTTATTTTTTTCTTAATCTCTGCACACATTTTTTGTTTTGCAAAGAAAATTTCTTGGGCACTCATTATCATTAATACACCATTATAATACACACAAAAGACAAAATATAATAAAATAAAATGAAAGAATAGCAACTGATGTACTTACAATTGCTTTATGTATATGTATACCATTATAATATTTTGAAATAAATGGCTATCATTTTAGGTCAGACCTTTGATGCATACATTTATACCCCTTAAATTTCTTGTTTTGTACACTTGCTCACAACTAGAACCGAGTAAACCCAAAAAAAATTTATCACTCAAACTTTTTTTTTTTTGATTTAGTTTTTGATAAATAGATGGAACTCAAACTTATACGTAGGTGAGTTTGTCTTTCTTTTTATTTTTGTGTGCAGTCTTGGGGTCTTTGCAAAATTATGGTGAGTGAACAATACATTTGCATCTTCATTTTTTATTTTTGTAAACTTAGTTTGAATTCTTTAGTTTTTTTTTTTTGGTTGAATTTTGGACGTTTTAGGTATTGTGCTTATTTAAGAGTTTCTCTATCCCTAAAGTATAATCTTGCAATTCTTAATTTGATCCTACAATCTGATCTAGACGACATTTCTATGGCCTACATAGGATATTTATTTTATAACAACCATATATAGAGGGGGAGATAAAAGACTAAAAGAGTGATATTTATTTAAGTCCTTTATTATTATTTTTTAATGCAGTGAAGGTTGTCATAACCCTATTTTTACTCCCGGAATTTTCTCGGGGATTTGCATGCAAAACGAGGCAGCTGAACTGAGCCAGGTTCGACCCGAGAGTGGTTCAAATGCATCAAAAAGTTCTCAGAACATGGCCGGATGCACATTTCGTGATGTTTGGAAAGTTTTGACCAATGTTGATCAAGTTTGACTGAAGTTGACCAGAGTTAACCAAGTTTGACCAAAATTTGACCAAGACCATGACCAGGTCAAAAGCAAGATTTGATTGACCAATTTCTAACCATTAAGAAGAGCACATCAAGACCTTCGATTCGATACATCACGGGTCGAAAATGGACAAGAAACGAAGGAGTTATGGGCAAAATCGTAAAAAATTGGTTTGACACTTAGCTAAATTTGGCTAATTGTTATTAACAAAAATAGGCCCATTCTGGGGTGACATTCGTGCACAGAGTCTTCTCAGCTCGCTACGAGTTGACCCCTCAAGTTTGAAACTTTAAGGAAGAGGGTTAGTTTAGTTGCAACATGTAACTCTCGAATTGCCAAAAGCTTGCCCGGTCAGGTCGGAATGTCAGTCGGAAAATGACTCTCCATCATGAAAAAACACTCTAGGGGCCTCTATTCGCAAGGATGTATCTCATAGGCCCAAGCTCAAATCCTCACGAGATTTGTAACACTCCAAAGAAGACATCATGAGCTTTCCATAGACACCAATATCATCGAAAACAGACACTGGGAGCTACGTCAACTGTGCGCAGGAAAATTGATGAAAGTAAGAAAATTATGCTGGAAATCCAACACGTTTTTCCACCCAAGAGACCACCTTCGGGTACAGAGTCTTCCCGACTCGCTACGAGTTAATCCACAAGTCAAGAAATTTAAGAAAGAATATAATCTCAGGTACGACAAGCAACTCTTAGTTCACCAGTAACATCTCCGGTTTGGCCGGAATCTTCGCCAGAAAAGCAGAGAAAAACTGCTCGAACATCCTTGCTTCCGGGAGCCATAACTCTCTCATCCGAGCTTTGATACGTGCAAAATGGATACCATTGGAAAGAAGACATCTCAAGATTTCCAATGGTACCAAGAATGACCTATTTTGGATACCAGAAGACCTCGAAAAGCTTCCTCGAAAAAGATGGTAAAAAGTAGTCAAAATTTTCAATCCAAACAGATAAGATCGAGGAGGAGCTGCGCCGGCAGATAAGGATAGAGACCTCACGCAGCATGAAGCTGCATGAAGCCCAAAAATCCCTTCTATAAATAAAGGGAGGCCCCCCCCACCATCATACACACCCAATTAGTGAGAAAAGAGGCAGAAACTCGGGAAAGTGTCTATTCTCTATAGTTTTTAGGCCATTTTGGGTAGAATCAAAGGGATTTTACTTAGGTAATCCCTCTCCCTCCAAGCTCCTCTCATTCATTCCCTCTCTTCACTCATACAGTCTCCCATACCCATTTTTCATTTCATAATGGAGATGATACGTGATGATCCTACAATGGGAGATGATTCACAATGATCTATGGGTTTATTTATCTAATGCTTTCATTATTTGTTTATAGCTTTCACTATGTATTTATAGCTTTCACTAGCTTAAAGTGTCCATAAGCTTGAAGCATATAGGGGCAATGAGCCCTTATTAGTAAAGTAAAGCTCCAAGAGAGATTAACCTATTTGTTGTTTTTACTATGTGTTTATAGCTTTTACTATGTGTTTATTGCTTTCACTATGTGTTTAAAGCTTTCACTATGGATTATATGCTTTTCCTATTATGTCATTTACATTAACTATGTGGTTGTGTGAATGGGGATGATATGTGTGGATCCTACAATGGGAAATGACTCATAATGTCCCATTATTTAAAGCTTTAATTATGCCTTTATTGCTTTACTATGTGGATTATTTGCTTTTTCCTATTATATCATTTACATTAACTATGTAGTTGTGTGAATATATGAGGGTCCTACAATGGAAATGACTCATGATGTTTATCCCCTCCCCCATTCTCTTTGATTCCATATAAAACCTAATTGGTCTTGGAGGTTGAGGTAAGACTTTCAATAGCACTAACCTCCATGTAATCCCATAAGGTGTTGGACCCATGAGAATTCTCTTTGGTTTAATTTCATTATTATCTCCTCTTTATAATTTTCCCCTAATTTGGGCATATAAATCATAATTGGTCTTGAAGGTTTATGTAAGACTTTCAATATGATTAATTTCCATGTAATCCCATAAGGTATTGGACCCTTGGGAATCGCCCATTCTTTAATTTCATTAATCCTCCCTCTTTGATGATTCCCCTAATTTGGACATGTAAATTCTAATTGGTCTTGGAGGTTTGTATAAGACTTTCAATAGCATTAACCTCCATGTAATCCCATAACGTATTGGACCCTTGAGAATCCCCCATGCTTTAATTTCATTATTATTCTCTCTTTGATGATTTCCCCTAATTTGGGCATGTAAATCCTAATTGGTCTTGGAGTTTGAGGTAAGGCTTTCAATAGTACTAACTTCCATGTAATCTCATATGGTATTGGACCCATGAGAATTCCCTTTGGTTTAATTTCATTATTATCTCCTCTTTATGATTTTCCCATAATTTGGGCATGTAAATCCTAATTGGTCTTGGAGGTTTATGTAAGACTTTCAATAGCATTAACCTTCATGTAATCCCATAAGGTATTGAACCTTTGAGAATACCCCATGCTTTAATTTCATTAATCCTCTCTCTTTGATGATTTCCCCTAATTTGGGCATGTAAATCCTAATTGGTCTTGAAGGTTTGTGTAAGACTTTCAATAGCATTAACCTACATGTAATCCCATAAGGTATTAGACCCTTGAGAATCCCCCATGCTTTAATTTCATTATTATTGATGATTTCCCCTAATTTGGGAATGTAAATCCTAATTGGTTTTGGAGGTTTATGTAAGACTTTCAATATTATTAACCTCCATGTAATTCCATAAGGTATTGGACCCTTGAGATTCCCTTTGATTAATTTTGAATATTTGCTTGTTCATGTAAATCCTAATTGGTCTTGGAGGATTAGGCAAGTCTTTCAATAGCACTAATCCTTCAAACAATCTCATAAGGTATTGAACTCCTCTCTATTCTTCTTTCTTTTATTCATGTAAAACCTAAGGTGGTATTGGAGATTAGGTAAGTCTTTCAATAGCATTAATCTTCAATCCCATGAGGTATTAACACTTTCCCTAATTCATCTCATATTGTCATTCTATCATTATTCTATACTTGTCATTTTGATTAAGTACTTTAATTATGTCATAAATTATACTTTGTCATTTGATTAAGTTTTGCATTTATGTCATAATCATAATCATTCTATACTTGTCATCTTGATTGTTTCCATTATGTCATAATCATCCATACTTATCATTTTGATTAAGTGTTGTAATTATGTCATATTCATCCCATACTTGTTCTTTGTGATTAAAGTACTGCAAACATGCAATGATCACATGCTTTGAATGCTTACTTGCTTCGATATAAATTTGGTTAAAATATGTACATTTTTCCATGAAAACTTTAAAAAGAGAAAACATGGTAATGTGGGCATTACAAATGAGATTGGTCTATTCTAAGTTCTATGGCTTGACCTAGTCTAGGGACACCATGGTATGAGTCCTTTATGTGTCGATATGGCTTGCTATTGACGCACTATAAGGTATTCTACACGTTATAATACCCATTGGACGCTGAATTGATATTAACTTGAGTTGGCATTGTAACAATAGAAGGATTTTGTGTGATTTGTTGCATTGTAATGACAGAAGGATTTGGTGTGATTTGTGGCATTGTAACGATATAAGGATTTTGTGTGCTATGTTAGGAAATAAATGATTTTTTTTCCTTTGTACATTACTAAACTATCGATCATTAATCATGTGGTTCATGTTAAATGGGAGAACTATACATATCCGGAGAAATAATTAGGTACTCCTAATGCCATTGATACCGACTTTTTTAAAATAAAATAATTAATGAAGAAGAAAAAGAAAAAGTTTTATTTTTTGGTTGCCATGTAAGAAGATGTAAAGTAGCAAGAATATATAGTATGCTTTATTCCTTAAAGTAAAATATTAGTTCACATCACCTAAACCATAATATTAAAAAACAAAAAATTGTGAACATGTGCACATTAATGTCCATATTTTTTGAATGGAGTGAAAAGTGATGTGACATATCATTGTCTTTACTTGATGGATGGCTTTGTACCTGGGTACAGGACATACCCCCATTTGCCGTTTATTGGCTCATAATCAAACCTTTCAAATTGTCTATTGAATCGGATAGCACCCTTAGCATGCTTTGGATAAAGTTGACGTTTACAAATATTTCTTTTCTTGGACAAGATATTATTATGTACCTTCTCACACGGACCGGTTCCATACTGATTAGTATAGAAAAATCCAAGCCGTCCAAATACGACGTACCAAAGTATGCCTTAGATGAACGACCGTTACAGACCCATAAACTCTCTTAATTCCCTTGTTAATGCTACCGTTACACACTATAAACTCCCTTAATTCCCTTATTAATGCTACCATTATGCTATTTATATCTGACATTCATTGTGTTATACATCACTCTTGGCCTATATAAGGCCAACGGAGCCACCTGAACCAGGTATGCACACATCTTCAGAGAAATCTCTCTCAATTTGAAAAATATAAAAATCTTTTGCTGACTTAAGCATTGGAGACTCCCCTCTGGGGCTCACCCCAGCAGGTTCTTCGATTCTCTTATTCTTTTTTGTAGGTGTCAACGACTCGAATTGGCTGTGCAACTGACGATGAAAATCCAGGCATCATCAGTTGGCGCCGTCTGTGGGAACGAGAGTTCTCCAAATAGAAATTGCACAGCAAAGACGAACAAACCTACCAAAAAGAAAAACCATCGCCTGCGTCTCCTTCAAGCCTTGGTGGTGACACATCCAATCCTCGGTCGACGTGGATTGACGGGTCCATCCGAATTGGAAACGGCTTGGCAGCGACTACCCTGTATCTCTTTAGTTGAAAATCAACATTGGACGAGTACAGGTTATATAGATTAACGAAGAATCCCATTCCAACAATCACAATGGCTTGTGATTGCTGTGAAATGGCACCATTAAATCTTGGCCACGACAAGTGCATTAAGCACCCCCCCAATTGATTTCTAACCATGGCTGAATCTTATTGCTCTTTGTATTTAATAATTCTCCCACTAACAATTTCCTGCATAGAAAGAGGCAGAATCAGAACTACTTCTCATCTTCAAGCTCTATTTGTAGTAAGGGAGAAATAAAATTACTGGAAGAACAAGAAGAAAAATATTGGCATATTACTTTTGTGGAAAAATCTCAAAGCGACTTTGGTCAATATCAATATCGCCATATTGCTTCTTTGAAAATATCTCAAAGGGTCCTATGCATGTCTTAGCCCCTCACCACATGGGCAGATTGGCTCCAAGCACCAAGTCCAGGAAAATAAAAAGAAGCCGAAAAATAGAAAATCAACGGTACGCGAAATACTTTCCTTTCTAATATTAAAGCAGCTATCAATAATATGAAATATCATGCCTGCCTTCTTTCCTTTCTAACATTAAAGCATATTTTCTATTCTAACATTAGAGCACATATCACGCCTGACATCTTAATACACACACGGCTATTAGTCATACGTGTGGAAGTCATGAAAATTTTTCTATAGTGAGGAAATTACCTCAATTACCATGGGTTAAGCTTGTACATATATCAAATACATGGGAAATTACCTTATAATAATTAGGTACATGCGAATTTTGGCCATAATTGGTAATTGGCACACAAGTCGTCCCGTTATTGATAGTCATGGACCATAAAAGCAGTAAATATGGTCTTGTTAAATGCCGAATAACGTCCATAACATTACTCCTAAGCAATGAAGGTTTTTCTTAAAAAAGAAAATCAACGACTGCGAGGATTGAGCAGATCAGCTCATATATGGAGTAAAGCCATAATCAAAGCTAATGAATGTGATAGCCTCTTCACTCAAGGTGAGTACCCACATACTCTATCTTTATTTCATGACTACGTTGAGTGTCTTTTTTATGCGTATATCACTTATATGCCCCTTAGCATGCCTAAATCATTGTGAATTCTCAATTTCACAATTAATGCCCAACACTGACCATTTCAAGTGTCACTGGGCAATTTCATAAAAAAAATAAAATAAAAAAATAAAAAAAACCCTTCCCTAACATACTCTTGGGAATAATACATAAAGCCATATTATTTCATGGAAATATACTCTCATAAATTGAGTCATTATTTTTACCAAACTTGCCATTCTTCGGCATTCGGTGATTAAAGATGAATTATTAAAGGTCATTTATATATATAGACACATATTTAATTTACATATGTTTTTATGACAACCAATTACATAAAATATTTAAAAAGAGCATTAATGCCTCTAGCTAAATACGGGTGTTGCAATCCCAAATTAGGGAAAGAATGGCTGTCACCTAGCCGGTGGCACAAATTTGGTATCACTGGCATGGAAAATTAGTAACTCATTTGCTAAAATTCAGTAGGAGATCAAAATTACTATAATTACTTAATTAATTATTCAAAAAGTTTGACTTTAACATATTTGTTATATGCTAACGAATAACCAAAAAAGATAATACTCAACCTCGAGTAGAATATAGAAATCCTATAAATATTTTTATATGTATGTCACCTTCCCATTTCCACCACCTCTTTTATTTGTTAAAACTCCACCCAAAGCCCTTGGTTTACAAAGTTTCATCTAGTTGCACACGAAAACAGAGAAACTGTCATGGAAAGGGCTATTTAAATGGCAAGTTATTGAATCATTGCATAATTAGTATAAGGATGCATATAATGAAAGGCTTGACTAATTTTTTCTAAATTAAAGGCTCTATTATTAAACGCTTCCTTAGCTAGCATGCTACCACTTTCTGGAGAGATCTGACCTTTGGTATTAGTTGAATCAATATGAAAATGGTTGAGTTGCTTACAGATCATACATTTCTTTTCTTAAAGCAAGCCGACGTCTCTTTGATGCATTATTTTGTTATAATATCTAGCCTTAATCCTCTTATGCGAGCCAACTATCTAAGTTTTCATGTTCTTAACATGAAAAAATATTGTTTGGGAGTACATATATCAATTCGACCAAAGTTTCATATAAAGTTAGCTAAATTGCTAGCTTCAGAGGTGTGGAAAATAATACATTGCAAACAAACTTTGTTGCCCGTGAACTGACTCCTGCCTTGAAGCAAGATTGGTGACTTCAATTCATATATCTACACCAAAGGAAAAATCAAATTATTTGGCTTTAAGATGAGCCCTTATGGTAAGGATTAATATCATGATACTATTACCTTAACTTCGGGTGGCACATTACAATGTATAATTATTTTTATTACTCTAACAAAGCTGCCATTGTAGCCTTACCTAGATATTTAGATTCAGCAACCATTGGTGATCAATTTCTGTTCACATATGAGGGCGGGTATTTGACATACTTGGCAAGCCTATCCGAAGCTACAAACCTCACTCTTAGCACCACTCATGAAGGTTGCATGTGCTATAATACAAACCAAAATATCTACGCGGCATTATTCAGATATTCAGAATCTGCTGAGGCACAACTTAAAGTCCTAACGAAAGAATCCGACTTCAGGCCTAGGTGCGCCCCCTCGACCCAGATTTCAGTTCAACGATAGCCTCCACGGCCTCCTTTAGTCTTAACGACTGAATCTCGACCTCCATGGCCTTCACTGGTCTCGACGACCCAATCACGACCTCAATGGTCTCCTTTGGTCTTAACGACCCAACCTTTGGTCCCAACGACCCAACCTTTGGTCCCAACGACCCAATCCTGGCCTCCATGGCCTCCTTTGGTCTCGACGACCCAACCTTCGGTCTCAACGACCCAATCTCGGCCTCCACGGCCCCCTTTGGTCTCAACGACTAAATCTCGGCCTCCATGGCCTTCACTGGTCTTGACGACCCAATCACAGCCTCAACGGTCTTCGGCCTCCACAGCCTCCTTTGGTTTCAATGACTGAATCTCGGCCTCCATGGCCTTCACTGATCTCGATGACCCAATCACGACCTCAACGGTCTCCTTTGGTCTTAACGACCCAACCTTTTGTCTCAACAACCCAATCTTGGCCTCCTTTGGTCTCGACGACCCAATCACGGCCTCCATTGGTCTCAACGACCCAATCTCAACCTCAACGGCCTCCGTAAAAGGACTCGTCCATCACGATCCTTTAACAAAATTATCCTAGTTAAACGG
>BKZX01030465.1:46106-56625 GCA_014362285.1 Fagus crenata | reverse complement strand
ATTATCCTAGTTAAACGGACTCGTCCATCACGATCCTTTAACAAAATCATCCTAAGTTAAACGGACTCGTCCATCACGATCCTTTAACAAACTTATCCTAAGTTAAACGGACTCGTTCATCATGATCCTTTAACAAAGTTTCTTAAGTTAAACGGACTTGTTCATCACGATCCTTTAACAAAGTGAACCATTATAATTCTAAGTTAAACAGCCTCATCCATCACGATCCTTTAACTTAATAATGTCATTTCCATCCAAATGATTCGTCCATCACGATCCTTTGGCTCAATAATATCTCCAAAGGGGACACTTGTCCAAAAGAGTGGGCAAAGCCTACATGAAGGCAAAAATTTACTAATGACAAAGGAAACAAGTCCAAACAAGCAAAAATGCCTATTGACATACCTACCGAAAAAATGACGATGAAGGGGATAGTCATCCAAATGAATGGATACAACCACTAAAAGGTTTTCCTGAAGTTTTTAATTACAGACATAAGTTGACAAGCCAAATGGAAGGCAATTGTTTCAAAGTCCTTAAGATAGCGAAGGGAACAACATACACACCATGCAAGGAAAATAAGGTCATTACCAAAATACTCATCATACTTGACATTCCGAAGGCCGTCCATCCTAAAATGGATAAACGACCTCGGAATGGGGGGCTTCTGATGAGTATAGAAAAATCCAAGCTGTCCAAATACGACGTACCAAAGTATGCCTTAGGTGAACGACCGTTACAGACCCATAAATTCTCTTAATTCCCTTGTTAATGCTACCGTTACACACTATAAACTCCCTTAATTCCCTTATTAATGCTACCATTATGCTATTTATATCTGACATTCATTGTGTTATACATTACTCTTGGCCTATATAAGGCCAACGGAGCCACCTGAACTAGGTATGCACACATCTTCAGAAAAATCTCTCTCAATTTGAAAAATATAAAAATCTTTTGCTGACTTAAGCATTGGAGACTCCCCTCTGGGGCTCACCCCAGCAGGTTCTTCGATTCTCTTATTCTTTTTTGTAGGTGTCAACGACTCGAATTGGCTGTGCAACTGACGATGAAAATCCAGGCATCATCACATACCATAAGGGAAAGAACCAACCTATCTCTTTACGCCGTGGCTGCCACAAGAAACACATCATGTGGTTTCTTTCTATGCTTCGTTCTTGAAATTCGAAACTAAATGTCTGACCTGGTTTAATAGTAGCCATTTTCCGAATCCCTTCGTCCAACACACAAGCTATAGAAAGTGGGCCACCTTTTATATGATTGGTCAGTTGAAGTGTACTTGTGAATGGATAACCATCCACAAGATTACCCCAAGCGTTCTTTAAGCCATCCAAGAACCCAGCTTTTGATGAGGGGAAAAAGATGAGCACTAAAATAAGCGGCAGGGTAAGGTTACCAAAATTCTTATTAGGACCACCAAGGGCATCCATATTCATGTGGTATACCAAAGATGACACCAACGGTAGTGATGATGGTTTGGTGCTTGTTCTCGTGCATACATTATGCTTTTATATACTACTAATGGAAAAAGTCCAACCGAAGTGAAATTTATGGATGTAACTTAAGGAAAACAACTGAGAACTGTTATCCTTAAATTAATAGAGCATTAGATAAATGAATTTAGTATATGAGATAATGCTTAATGACCAAATCTATTTCACCATTTTGTAACCTCTTGTTTTCATTTATTATTATGTGTGAGTGTGCACATGATCCGCTCTCTTCATTGTTGTATAAACTAAATAATAATAAAAAGAGAGAAAGATAATACACATAAATTCGGAAAATGCACTTAATCTAGTTAAAAGAAGCTTACTAAATATAGTTGTACTTTGGAAATATTTAATTTGTCTTTTTTTTTTTTTTTTTCCTCATGAATTAACTTGTACTATTGTATCAAGAATCAAAGCCACCGTATTTGAACAATAATAATAGCAATGAAGAATTAATACCAATATTTTGAGGTCCCTTATGGATCCTCAACAAATTGGGTTAAGTCGACAAATTCAATACGCCAACTACACTATAGAAACAGGGGTCACATTTAGGTCTTGTTATGGAACCAGTGTTGATTTTGGTAAAATATGTGTGTTTTGTGATACATATTGTATTCATAGTGGTAAATCTTGGTCTATTGTTGTAAAAATAAAATGTGTGATTTTCAATAACATGAGTGATATTTGTGATAAATTTAACTTTAGTACAAATCACACACATTTTACCACAACTGACACACATATTTCAAAAAACACGCACATATTACAATTGTTGAGACCTGCGACAAGATAGCCCGTAGCGGGACCTAAGTATTTTCGTAGAAACAGATGCAGTACAAAACTTGAAGGATAATGTGGTATACATACATATATGCTTCAAAAAATTTTGGTTTAGAGTCTTACCTCTTGGTTTCTACAAAAAACCTCATGTGCAACGGAATGATCTTGCTAAGTCTTTTCCCACGTGTCCTTGTGCACTATTCATCTATTGCATGTCAATGTGAAGGTGTCACGATCTTGAGCACTTCACGATCTTGCCAAACTTACTTGGATGGTGGTGTCTAAAAGAACAAGTCCCTACATGAAAATACAAAGTCAATGATGATTGGCTTAGGAAAAAACCTATCAAATCTACTTCCCAATCATGGAAAGCTATTGAAAGACTTAAAGGGCTGATTACTAAGGGCGCTTGCTTCCTGGTGGGTGATGGCAACTCAATTGATGTTTGGAAAGAACCTTGGGTGCCTTGGTTGCCTAATTACTCCCCAACCCTTAAAGACCATCACACAAATCTCCAACCACTCAAAGTTGCAAGTCTAATCACTCCTCATTCTAGGAACTGGAATGTTCCACTACCTCAAAAATTGTTTGACTCTACATCTGTTGAGGCCATCATGAAAATCACCTTACCAGCCACACCAAAGAAAGACAAGCTCATTTGGATCCTCAATCATAAAGGAAACTTTACAGTCAAATCAGCCATCAAAGCCAAGACTGACTATAGTGAGGAACCTGCAAAAGTTAACTAGAACAACCTTTGGAAGTTAAAACTCCATGAAAGGTATAAAATGCTTATTTGGAGAATGGCCACAGGTTCACTCCCAACCAAACTCAATCTAGCCCTCAAGCTGGGATCAAGTGATACCAAATGCCCTTTGTGCCATGAGGAGGATGAGTCCATTGACCACTTGTTTTTCAATTTTCTATTGCTAGAGCAATCTGGTTTGGCTCCAGTTGGGGCATCCATTCAAACTTTCTTTCTATTTCATCATGTCATGATCTCATCAAGCTTATTTGTGAACCTCACATTCCAAATGTGCAATCCCCTGAAGCTAGTACACTAAGCATCCAGACCTCAATTCAGTTTGTCATCACTATTGACTGCATATGGAGCCTAAGAACTCAAGTTATCCACCATGACCACAAGATCAATCTCATAACCACTATCAAGTCCCTGGAATCCAGAGTTGTTGAACACATTCAATCCTTGGAGGTAGCTGCCACTGAATTCGAAAAGCCTACTGTTTGTTGGAAAGTTCCCACCATTGGCACCCTTAAGCTCAATGTAGATGCTACCATCTCAAAAGAAAAAGCTGTCATTGTTGTGGTAGCTAGAAACTCCAATGGATCCATCTTCAAAGCTTGGGCAAAACAAACTTATTATCTTGACCCCTCGGTGGCTGAAGCTACAGCCATCAATTGGGCTTTGAAACTTGCAGTTGCTGAAATTTTGATAACATTTTTGTTAAGAGTAATGCAAAATCTGTATTGATGTTCTGGCCTACCCTTTGGATGAGAGTTGCTGGAAAATTAGGCATTTGGCATCCTTTTCTTTTCTTGTGTTTTTTGTTGGGTCAAGAGAGATGCTAACCAAGTGGCCCACTTTGTTGCCAAGGTTGCACTCTCCATTAGCCTTCCTTTTCATTATACTAAGGACAATCTCCCTCCCTCTGTTAAAGAGGCTTGAATTAGAGACTTATTCCTTCTTTCTTAGTTAATATATCTCTCATTTCACCAAAAAAAAAAAAGAATAATATTTAGCAAAAAAAAACAAAAGAATTATAATTTGTATGCTAAAAAATCGGAAATTCTTATGTCCCGCCAGAGGGACTGTCCTGCTAGAATAAAAAAATAATTAAAAAAAGTTGTAATCGGTTGTGTGGGTAGCTGGTCTTACAATAAATGATATAAGGGTTACAAAATATGACAGATTTCTTACAATAATAAACTAAAACATTATTAATATTAACAAATATTGTACTATAGTAAATGAAAATATTATCAAAACTTCACCTTACAACACTTATAACAATTTTTATCTTAATATACTTATTAACTTATTTTTATGAAAATGAGCAACTTATTAACCCATATCGATATAAGTTTTACCACACTAGAGAGTATTAATCTGAAACACGAGAGAAAATTACAAACTTTGAAAATCATTTAAATATTTTATAAGAAATTTTACAAATATTTACTCAATCATTACTAACAATCACAAAAGTCTAGTATTTACAAAAACTAACTAAAATAATAGATTATAACACACTAATTACAATAACCATAAAACACATTACGAATTTTGAGACAAATTACAAAACACAAGAAATATATACAAATTATTACTAAACCTTAATTAATAAACACTAAAACCCATATATCCACCAAACAAAATTTCAATATTACAAAACTTGTCAACTATTGCATATTTTGATACAAACCTTACAATAGAGAATAAAACCCTTACCAACAAATAGATTATTTACAACATGTAGGAAAAGTTTACACGTATTATCAAAGTCTTTAGATACTTGTACTCTACTATTACTAACCCTCACTAAAGTTCATAAATAAGCAAAATATTTTTTAAATTTATAAATTTTGATAAAGATTATACATTTAGTCAAAATCTAAACAATATTACACACAGCTTATATCAGTCGTGAGATAAAATTTCAAATTTGACAAACATATACAAGTTATTACTAAACTCTTATTAATAAACACTAAAATCCATATATCCACCAAATGAAATTTCAATATTACAATACTTATCAACTATTGCATATTTTAACACAAACCTTACAAAACATAATAACATTTTTACTAACAAAGAGACGTTTTTACAGACCTTGGGATAAATTTACAAACATTATCACAACAATTAACTATATTTATTAAACATTTACTAAGTGTCACTGAAGTCCAAAAATATGTGAAAACTTTTTTTAAGTTTACAAATTTTGACAATGAGTACACATTTCGACAAAATATAAACAACAATAGACAAAGAAAATATCACTCATGAGATAAAATATCATATTTGACAAATATTAAAAAGTTATTACTAAACCATTATTAATAAACACTAAAATCCATATAGCCACCAAACCAAATTTCAATATTACAATACTTGTCGCTTAATACATAGTTCGACACATATCTTACAATATAAAATAAATTCTTTACGAACAAAGAGACTATTTATAATACTTGAGACATATTTACAAACACTATCAAAGGAATATTTACTTTGACTCAAATTATACTAAGTCTCACTGAAGGTCAAAATATGAGAATTTTTTTCTAAATTTACAAATTTTGATAAAGATTACACGTTTTGACAAAATCTAAGCAAAATTAGATATAGCGTACATCACTTGTGAGATAAAATATCAAATTTGACAAATATATACAAGTTATTACTAAACTTTTATTAATAACCACAAAAATACATATAGCCACCAGACCAAATTCCAATATTACAATACTTGTTACCTTTTTCATATTTTGACACATATCTTGCAATAGAGAATACAATTTTTATCAAGAAAGAGACGTTTTACAATACTTTGGACATATTTACATACATTATAAAAAGGAGTACCTACGTTGACTCAAACCATACTAAGTCTCACTGAAGTCCAATGATTTGAGATTTTTTTTTTTTTTTTTTTTTTTTTTTAATTTGCAAGTTTTGACAAAGGTTATATATTTTGACAAAAGCTAAACAACATTAGACACAGCTTATATCACTCGTGAGATAAAATATCATATTTGACAAACATTAACAATTTATTACTAAACTTTTATAAATAAACACTAAAATCCATATAGCCACCAAACCAAATTTCAATATTACAATACTTGTCACCCGTTACATATTTTGACACAAACCTTACAATTCCAAATAAATTACTTACCCATAAGGAGACTATTTACAAAACCTGGGACATTTCTACAAATATTATCAAATTATCTATATACTATTAGTAAATTATTACTAACACTCACTAAAGTCTAAAAATATGAGAAAGCTTTTTTTAAAATTACATTTCTTGACAAAAGATTAATCATTTTGATAAAATCCAAACAACATTATCACTCATGAGATAAATTTAAAATTTTAGAAACATATAGAAATTATTACTAAACTTGTATTCAGAAACACTAAAATTTATATAACCTCTAAACTATGTAATAATACTTCACAAAAATTTCATGTTTATACAAATATCTTACAAAAGATCACAGAATTATGTCAAATTATTTATGAGTTTTATGAAAATAATTATGGCATTTAATTATAATTAATTATAATATTAAATCTTTGCAATTTTGAAAAATAAATTCAAAATACGCATGACATTTAATTATATATATCCCCCTAAATTATTATGTTAATATAAGTAAAAATAAGAACATTTTAAATAAATATTCTATGGACATGTGTGTTTGGGGGGACAGAGTTTACCTCCAAATGTATTATCTAAAAAAGTGACATCACTCATTAAAAAAGTCAGGCGACTAAAAATATACGTAACTTGTCTTTTTAATAGTCACATAGTGGATTGGAGGATAATTCCTTTAGACTGGGTTGGAGGTAAATTATTTCTTGTTTCTGGAGTGAATGTTTTAAATATCTCAATTTACGTTAGCATATTTTGTTAAGAAAACGCACTTTGATTCCAATTAGTAATTTTAATTTGAGAAGAAGTCTATTTTAATTTTAATTTTGTATGTTGTTTGGAAAGAATGATTCACAACATTGAAAAACAAAAATATAACATAATTAATAACGAGACTAGTAAATATAACAATCTATTCAATTTGTATTAGAATTTGGTTCAATGAACGTGTATTTGTAATTATTTTAACTTTTGAATTTGAGAAGATCAGTACATTACTCTTTGAACCTTTAATATTTATTTTAAAAGCAAATCAATAGATTTAAAATATGGGGTTATTTTTGTCCGTGCATTAAATTGGACATTTTCCTATATAGTGATGAGACTATTATATCCTTTTTTGTAAGAGCATTATTAATTGAAATCAATAAATAAATTAAAAAAATTGTAAGATGTGAGAGGTATATTTGGTAGTTCCTAAAAGTGGACATGAGGGGAGCAATCCTCTTAATAGTAATAGATGATAATAATAATAATAATAATAATTAAATAACAATACCCAAAACTTGATATGATTATAATAAAAATAAAAATGATAATTAAATACAAATAAAATCAACATGTACAGCAATACTAATAATAGTATTAAAAATATTAATTTTGATAAAATTTCTATGATTATAATGAATATACAAATAACAACACCCACCTAACCACTCTGTTTATTTGGCAAACCTAATTCTTTCGTTTGGGTGCCATAAGTGCAACAACACTAGTTGGACCTATCTCTGACAAATCTTTAGAAAATTATAAATACTATACAAAGAAAATAAAAGCCAAATGATACACATTCGAAGAACTATGAAAATTAAATAAAAATTAGTAAAAAATTATCACTTCTGAATAAATGCCAATCAGTATGATACTAATACATAAAAATAAAAAATAAAAATAAAAACAAACAAACAAATTTCTTGCCTACCCACATAAAGCATAACAGTAGTAAAATTATTACTATCATTATTACTATTATGTACACCATCGATAGCATTACATGGACTTTCTGTACAATTTCTTTCAAACTTGCGATCGGTCTCATTATTTCAAAGGAATTATTGCGATTGATTGCCTTATTCTGTGTACAATTTCAGGGGACCTGCGATCGATCGGTCCAAATTTTCAAAGGAATTGTGCGATCGGTCCAACTTAAAGGTTATTACTATTCAATTTCTGGAAAAGATGTGATCGATCGATCCAAATTTTCAAAGGAATTGGTCGATCGATCACAAAATATAACTTACAAAATTAAGACCGATGGCACATTAGACAGTGCTAAAATTGGACAATTCCTACCTTTCTACACACATTTACATTCTTTTTTCTTGGTTGATTCAGTTTTGTTCATTCAAACACAATACGAAGCAGATATGAACCTTCTCATAATACTTATTTTCTAGTAATAATACACTTTTTTAAGAACCATTTCAGAAAAGAAAAAAAAAAAAATTAATAACCACAATACTTGTTAGGAATTTCCAATTCATACATTTTATGAATAAAAGTACAACTACACAAAAATATACTTCCTCAATTTTTTAATTTAGAAACCTACATGTAATGAATATGCCTTAGTAGAACGGCAAGTACATGGTTTCTAAGTACCAAAAAAAAACATTCTAAACATTTTAAATATCTCAATTTACGTTAGTAGAACGGCAAGTACAACTACACAAAACCAAGTCAGGCGATTAAACATTTTAAATATCTCAATTTACGTTAGCGTATTTTGTTAAGAAAACTCACTTTGATTCCAATTAGTAATTTTAATTCGAAAGGAAGTCTATTTTAATTTTAATTTTGTATGTTGTTTGGAAAGAGTGATTCACAACATTGAAAAACAAAAATATAACATAATTAATAACGAGACTAGTAAATATAACAATAATAATGACTAGCCTCTTCACATGCGCTCTGCGCGTGTTCAGAGACTCTTTTTATTTTTTGGGAAATTATACAGTCTTTTATACTAACCATTGAAATAGGTGATGAAAGATAGCGAACCATCATTTTTTTAAAAAAAAAAATAAATCTATTCAATTTTGTATTAGAATCTAGTTCAATGAACGTGTTTTGTGATTATTTTAACTTTTGAATTTGAGAAGATTAGTACATTACTCTTTTAACCTACAATATTTATTTTAAAAGCAAATCAATAGATTTAAAATATGAGATTATTTTTGTCCGTGCACTAAAGTGGAAATTTTCCTATATAGTGATAAGACTATTATACCCTTTTTTGTAAGAGCATTATTAATTGAAATCAATGAATAAATTAGGAAAATTGTAAGATGTGAGGGGTATATTTGGCAATTCCTAAAAGTGGACATGAGGGGAGCAATCCTCTTAATAGTAATAGATGATAATAATAACAATAATTAAATAACAACACCCAAAACTTGATATGATTATAATAAAATAAAAATGATAATTAAATACAAATAAAATCAACAACAACAATACTAATAATAGTATTAAAAATATTAATTTTGATAAAATTTCTATGATTATAATGAATATACAAATAACAACACCCACCTAACCACTTTGTTTATTCAGCAAACCTAATTTCTTCGTTTGGGTGCCATAAGTGCAACAAAACCAGTTGGACCTATCTTAGACAAACCTTTAGAAAATTATAAATACTATGCTAAGAAAATAAAAAACAAATGATACACATCTGAAGAACTATGACAATTAAATAAAAATTAGTAAAAAATTATCACTTTTAAATAAATGCCAATCAATATGATACTAATACATATAATAAGAAAAAAAAAAAAAAAAAAAAAAAAAAACAAGCAAACAAACCAACAAACAAATTACCTGCCTACCCACATAAAGCATAATAGTAGTAAAATTATTACTATCATTATTACTATTATGTACACCATCGATAGCATTACATGGACTTTCGGTACAATTTCTTTCAAACTTGCGATCGGTCCCATTATTTGAAAGGAATTATTGCGATTGATCGCCTTATTTTTGATACAATTTCTTTCAAACTTGCAATTGGTCCCATTATTTCAAAGGAATTATTGCGATCGATCGCCTTATTCTTTGAACAATTTCTTTCAAACTTGCGATCGGTCCCATTATTTCAAAAGAATTATTACGATCGATCGCCTTATTCTCTGTACAATTTCAGGGGACCTGCGATCGATCGGTCCAAATTTTCAAAGGAATTGGGCAATCGATTATAAAATATAACTTACAAAATTAAGACCGATAACACATTAGACAGTGCTAAAATTGGAATTCCTACCTTTCTACACACATTTACATTCTTCTTTCTTGGTTGATTCAGTTTTGTTCGTTCAAACACAATACGAAGTAGATATGAACCTACTCATAATACTTATTTTCTAGTAATGATACACTTTTTTAAGAACCATTTCAAAAAAAAAATAAAATAAAATAAAATAAAATTCATAACCACAATACTTGTTAGGAATTTCCAATTCATACATTTTATGAATAAAAGTACAACTACACAAAAATATACTTGCTCAATTTTTTAACTTAGAAACC
>BKZX01030465.1:0-36106 GCA_014362285.1 Fagus crenata | reverse complement strand
AAATTGCCAACCAACTAGGCAACTACCAAGCATGCTAAATATATAATCATACATTCTAATTTCTATAAATTCATATTAACCTAAATTACCAACTAGGCAACTACCAAACATGCTAAATAAATAGTTATACATTCTAATTTCTACCCTAATTTAACAAGCATACAAAAAAACAAATACAAATACAAATACAAATACAAATACAAATTAAAATTAAAATACAAATAATCTAAAACTAAAAATAAGTGTTTGATTTCAAATTCCTAAAAGAGCTTCCAAGGGACATCACACATTCAAAAGTCCAAGTTAGCATAGGTTTATAAGTTATAACTTTTATATATATATATATATATATATATATATGTTGTCGGGCGGGCGGGTATCCATCTGACCAAAATTCCAAAATCCGTTGTCCGTCCGTTATCCGAATATTTGAAATATTCGTATCCGTATCCGTCCGTATATATACTCACGGGCGGGCGGGCGGGTGAGCGGGTCGGCTGGATTTGTCGGGCGGGTTGGAATCCGCGGGTTTTTGCCCACCCCTACACTAGGGGAATTCTTATGTCCTGCTAGCAGTACGGTCCCACCAAGACAAAAAAGTAATTAAAAAAAAAGTTGTAACCAGCTGTGTAGGTGACAACTCTTACAATAAATGACATACGCATTACACACTATGACAGAAATCTTAAAAGTACAAACTATAAGATTACTAATATTAACAAATTTTGTATTATAGTAAAGTGAAATATTATCACAACTGTCAATTATCTTACAACACTTATAACAATTTTTAACTTAATATACTTATTTACTTATTTTTATGAGAATGAGTGACTTATTGTCATATTTGGACATAAATTTTACCACACTAAAGAGTATTAATCCAAAATGCGAGAGAAAATACAAACATTGAAAATCATTTAAACATTTTATGAGAAGTTTTGCAAATATTTACTCAATCATTACTAACAATCACATAGGCCTAGTATTTACAAAAACTAACTAAAATATTAGATTAAAACACACTAATTACAATAATCATAAAGCACTTTACGAATTCAGAAACAAATTACAAAATACAAGAAACATATACAAATTTTATCAAATAAATTACCAATAGTTTTTCCTCAACTACTAATAAGCACTAAATTCCCCTAAGAGCAAAAACATTATTAATAACCACTAAGAATTACACATTTATGACTTATATTGCACCAATTAACATATGTTTTACCACGTGTAAGAAAAATTACAAAACTTAGCAAACACTTATAATAATTTTCAATGTAAGTACCTATTTGTATTAAACATATACTAATATTCAATTAAATCCCATCAATGTTACTGTTAGAGTTATTGTTATTATTTTTTCTAGTTCACTTGTTATTTCATATTAGCATAAGGGTATTTTTGTTACTTTGTTATATCACTCTAATATAATATGTGCTAAGGTGTGAGTTTGACCAATTACGCCCAAAACCTTTTCTTTCTTCTCTCTCTGTGTTCTTCTCTTAATCCTAATTTATCATATCTTAAAACTCAACTTGGTATCAGAGTGTTCTGATCCAACCCTAGAAGCCATTAAATCACTCTAGAAACACTTTTCAGGTAACAGCGAATGCTGACATCAGCATCTATCTGATGACGTCATGCCAATGTCAGCGCCAGTACAGACACCTCGGTTCGGCAACCACATGGTTAGGCTCGTGTCTCTCTCCTGGTAATTATGGTGATTTTTATGGAATTTTTTTGAAGCCATTTAGAGTGACTTTTCTATTTTCCAATGTTTTTTGGATTTACCGACATAATTTTTTGATCTGCAATTCTGGAGCTTTTTTGCTGTTTTTGATGGATGGGTTTTGTTCCCTAAGGGCCAGATAGGTTTGTGGAGGATTGATTTGATGGTTATTTGTTGGTTTATGAAGTTTTTTTTGCTTTGTTTGAGGATTTGAGAGCTTCAGCCCCTTTGAAAGAGCTTTACAGGGTATTTTTTTTTTTTTTTTTTGTTAGGCTGTTTAAGTTTCTCGTTTCAGACCTTGAGGAGTGGAGCCTGTGTGAGAGATTGAGATTTGAAGCTATTGATTGCCGTCTTAGGTCTTGGAGTTGTGTTATTGTTATTATTTTTCTGGTTTTGGTTAGTTGTTTGAAGGAAAATCAATGGTTATGGCTGCAAGAAACACATCACTATTCAAGGATGGTGATATGCCTAAATCTTCTTCTTTTGTCTCCAATAGGGGAGGTCGTGTTAATTTTCGTGGTGGTTTCCATGGAGGCCGTGGTTTTCGTGGTGGACGTGGTGACAAGAGGTGTGATCATTGTGGTAAGACCAATCATACTGAACCCTACTGTTGGGTGAAAAATGACAAGCCAGATTATTTAAATCAGGTGATTGATGGTGCTACACAACCACAATCTACTTCTCCATTTGGGCATTCTGCTTCTAGGTTTGGTTCTTATGATACTCTCATTACTCAGTTTAGCAAACTTGTCCAGCTATTGCACATCGCACTTTCCTCTTCTTCCATTGCTACATTAGCTGATTCAGGTAATGTTGCAAGTGTGGCCCATTCCTCTCCATCTTAGGTCATTGATTCTGGCGCTAACAAACATATATCTGGTATATTATCTCTTTTCTTTGATTTGCTTCCTATTAAACACTATATTGTTTTAGCTGATGGCTCTTCTCGGCCTGCTCTTGGAAGAGGCATTCTTCATCCCACTTTGTCATTATCCTTACCATCTAGTCTTTTTGTTCCTAATTCTCCTTTTAATTTCCTTTCTGTTAGTCAACTGACTAAAGCCTTACAATGCTCTATCACCTTTGATCCCACTTCATGTGTTTTTTAGGACCTCAAGACCAAGGAGATGATTGGTTCGGGACATGAGAAAGACGGGCTATATTACCTGGATCTTGATAATTCTGCCTCCCACACCTTCTCGGCTTTGGCTTAAAGTGCTACCGTATCTCCACTTCAGTGGCATTTTCGTTTGGGTCACCCTTCTTTGGCCAAACTTAAGTTTGCCATTCCTACATTGAGTCATGTGCCTAGTCTAGAATATGAAGCTTGTCAACTAGGGAAGCATCATCAGAGTTCTTTTTCTAGTAGTGGTCCTAGTCGCCAATCTGAGTCCTTTGATTTAGTTCATACAGACATATGGGGTCCTTCCCGCATTTCTACTTTAAATGGATTTCTTTATTTTGTTATATTTGTGGATGATTATTCTCGAATGTCATGGTTGTTTCTGATGAAAGAGTGATCTGAATTGTCTCGTATTCTTTCCACATTTTATAATGAAATATTTGTTCAGTTTAATAAACGCATTAAGATTCTTCAATCTGATAATGCATCAGAATATACTCAGTCTGTAATGAATTCCTTTTGTGTTGATCGTGGTATTATTCATCAGACCAGTTGTCCTCACACCTCTCAACAAAATGGCGTGGCTGAACGAAAACATTGTCATTTATTAGATGTTACTTGTACCTTGTTATTTCATATGTAGGTACCCAAACACTTTTGGGGTGATGCTGTTCTTACGGCCTGTCATCTTATAAATCGTATGCCTTCTGTTGTCTTAAATCAGGAGTTTCCATTTTTTGTTTTATATCCTGAACATACTCCATTCTCGCTTACTTCTCATGTGTTTGGTTTTGTTGCCTTTATTGATGTCCTTGATCCTGGTCGTGATAAACTATCTCCTCGATCTCGTAAGTGTATTTTCCTTGGATACTCTCGTACTCAAAAGGGCTATTGTTGTTACAGTCCTGAGTCGAGTCAATATTTTGTTAGTGCTGATGTTACCTTTTTTGAGTCCACCCCATTCTTTTCCTCACCTAGTTAGTGTTTGTCTCCTGATCTCATCTCTAGTTGTGAGGAGGAGGGTTCCTTTTTGTCTCCTACTCTTCCATTTCTTTTGCTTTCTCCTCCTCCACAAGTATCTTTGGTTTCCCTACCTAACCCTCCTTTGCAGGTTTATTAGCAATCTCAAGATAGGCGCGTTGTACCTTATCGCCCTAATACTACATCTTCTTTGTCAGAGGTTCCTACTCCCTCATCCTCTATTCCTAAGACTAATGATTTACCTATTGCTTTATGATGAGGTAAACGTATTTGTACTCAACACCTAATTGCTCATTTTCTGTCTTATAATCGTGTTTCACCTTATCTACATTATTTTGTTTGTACTTTGTCCTTTATCTCAATTCTTTCCTCTTATAAGCAGGTTTTATCTTCGTCTGGATGGAAACATGCTATGGATGAGGAAATGAGTGCTCTTCATAAAAATCAAACCTAGGAGCTCACTGCTCTTCCCTCTGGGAAACAAACAGTTGGTTGTCGTTGGGTTTACACTATCAAGTACCTCCCTGATGGATTTGTTGAGCGCTTTAAAGCGTGGTTGGTTGCTAAAGGGTACACGTAGACATATGGTGTTGACTATTTAAAGACCTTTTCTCCAGTGGCCCGTCTTAATTCTATTCGGATCTTACTCTATGTTGTACTTAGTCACTCTTGGCTTTTGTATCAACTTGATATCAAGAATGCCTTCCTTCATGGCGACCTTAAGGAGGTAGTACACATGGATTAACCCCCTAGATATGTTGTTCTTGGTAGTGAGCACCTTGTTTGTCGATTACAAAAGGCTTTGTATGGTTTGAAGCAATCTCCCCGTGCATGATTTGACCGATTTAGTGCCGTTGTACTTGGGTATAGTTTCCAACGTTCTACTTCTGATCATTCTATCTTTGTTTGTCACTCTTCCAATGGCACCATTGTTTTGGTTGTTTATGTGGATGATATTATTATCTCTAGAAGTGACTCCACTGGTATCGCGGATTTGAAAATATATTTGAGTAAGCATTTCCATACTAAGGACTTAGGTGCTCTTCGTTATTTTCTTAGAATTGAAGTTGCTCATTCCTCTCAAGGTATATTTTTGTCTCAAAGGAAATACGTTCTTGATCTTTTGTTTAAAACTGGTCTCTTAGGTGCTCATCCTGCTGATACTCCTATGGACTCTACTATTAAACTTGATGGTGAGCACGGTGAATTGTTTAGTGATGTTGGTCGATATCACTGCTTGGTTGGGAAGTTAATTTACCTTACCATTACTCGCCCTAACATTACTTATGCGGTTGGTGTGGTCAGTCAATACATGCACGCTCCGCATCAGCCTAACTATGAAGCTATTTATCGTATCTTGCGTTATTTGAAAGGTGCTCCTGGACAAGGCCTATTGTACAAACCCTCTGCTTCTTTGTCTGTGACAGGTTTCAGTGATGCTGATTGGGTTGGTAGTCGTTCTGATCGGCGGTCTACTTTTGGCTATTGTACCTTTGTTGGTGGTAATCTTGTTACCTGGTGCAGTAAAAAACATAATGTTGTTACTCGTTCTAATGCTGAAGCTGAATATCGTGCTATGGCTCATACTGCTTCCGAGATGTTATGGGTTTGCTTTCTTCTTCGTGACTTGGGTATTGATGTTCCAACTCCTATGCAGATGTTTTGTGACAACCAAGTTGCTATCTTTATTGCTAACAATCCTATTTTCCATGAGTGTACTAAACATATCGAGGTTAATTGTCATTTTATTCAAGATTTATTGATGCAGCAATAGATTGTCACTCCCTATGTTTGCTCCGATGATCAACTGGGTGATATTCTCACGAAGTCGTTAGCTCGTGCCTCTTTTCAACGAATGTCTTTCAAGTTGGGCATGTTTGATATCTATGCTCTAGCTTGAGGGGGAGTGTTAGAGTTATTGTTATTATTTTTTCTAGTTCATTGTTATTTCATATTAGCATAAGGATATTCTAGTAACGTTGCTATATCACTCTAATATAATATGTACTAAGGTGTGAGTTTGACCAATTACACTCGAAACCTTTTCTTTCTTCTCTCTCTGTGTTCTTCTCTTAATCCTAATTTATCATATCTTAAAACTCAACTGTTATAATAATTGTTACCTATTTCATATTTTCCCGCATACCTTGCAAGAATACAACATTTACCAACAAGGAGGCTATTTATAACACATGGACAAGTTTACACGTATTATAAAAGTTTTTACATATTTATACTTCTCTATTACTAACTCTCATTAAAGTTCATAAATATGCGAAAACTTCTTTCTTTTTTTTTTTTTTTTTTTTTTTTTTTTTTTACAGATTTTGACAAAGATTATATATTTTGAAAAAAGTTAAATAATATTAGACATAGCTTATATCAGTCGCGAGATAAAATATCATATTTGATAAACATTAACAAGTTATTACTAAACCCTTACTAATAAACAGTAAAATCCATATATCCAACAAACCAAATTTCAATATTACAATATTTGTCACCCGTTACATATTTCGATACAAACCTTATAGTTCCAAATAAACTACTTACCCCTAAAGAGACTATTTACAAAACCTAAGACATTTCTACAAATATTATCAAATGGCCTACATATTATTAGTAAATTATTGCTAACACCTACTAAAGTCTAAAAATATGAGAAAACTTTTTTTGAAATTACATATCTTGACAAAGATTAATCATTTTGATAAAATTTAAACACCATTATTACTCGTGAGATAAATTTTCAAATTTTAGAAACATATAGAAATTATTACTAAACCTTTATTAAGAAACACTAAAATCCATATAACCTCTAAACTATGTAACAATACTTCACAAAAATTTCATGCTTATACAAATATCTTACAAAAGATCACAGAATTATGTCAAATTATTTATGGGTTTTATCAAAATAATTATGGCATTTAATTATAATTAATTATAATATTAAACCTTTGCAATTTTGAAAAATAAATTCAAAATACGCATGACATTTAATTATATATATCTCCTTAAATTATTATGTTAATATGAGTAAAAATAAGAACATTTTAAATAAATATTTTATGGACATGTGTGTTTGGGGGGACAGAGTTTACCTCTAACCTGGTTTGGAGGAAGTCTCATTCAACCAACTATGTGTCAATTACATAAACTATCCACATGTATTATCTAAAAAAAGTGACATGATTCATTAAAAAAGCCAGGCGACTAAAAATATACATAACTTGTCTATTTAATAGCCACGTAGTGGATTGGAGGATAATTCCTTCAAACCGGGTTGGGGGTAAACTATTTCCTGTTTCTGGAGTGAACATTTTAAATATCTCAATTTACATTAGCGTATTTTGTTAAGAAAACTCACTTTGATTCTAATTAGTAATTTTAATTCGAGAAGAAGACTATTTTTATTTTTATTTTGTATGTTGTTTGGAAAGAATGATTCCCAACATTGAAAAACAAAAATATAACATAATTAATAATGAGACTAGTAAATATAACAATAATAATGACTAACCTCTTCACATGCGCTCTGCGCGTCTTCAGAGGCTCTTTTTATTTTTTGGGAAATTGTACAGTCCTTTATACTAACCATTGAAATTGGTGATGAAACATAGCGAACCAACATTTTTTATTTTTTATTTTAAATAAATCTATTCAATTTTGTATTAGAATCTGATTCAATAAACGTGTACTTGTGATTATTTTAACTTTTGAATTTGAAAAAATCAATGCATTACTCTTTTAACCTTTAATATTTATTTTAAAAGAAAATCAATAGATTTAAAATATGGGGTTATTTTTGTCCGTGCACTAAAGTGGAAATTCTCCTATATAGTGATGAGACTATTATAACCTTTTTTGTAAGAGATATTATTAATTGAAATCCATGAATAAATTTGGAAAATTGTAAGATGTGAGAGGTATTTTTGGCAATTCCTAAAAGTGGACATGAGGGAGCAATTCTCTTAATAGTAATAGATGATAATAATAGTAATAATTAAATAACAACATCCAATACTTGATATGATTATAATAATAATAAAAATGATAATTAAATACAAATAAAATCAACAACAACAATACTAATAATAGTATTAAAAATATTAATTTTGATAAAATTTCTATGATTATAATGCATATACAAATGACAACACCCACCTAACCACTCTATTTATTCGGCAAACCTAATTCCTTCGTTTGGGTGCCATAAGTGCAATAAGACCTGTTGGACCTATCTCAGACAAACTTTTAGAAAATTATAAATACTATGCTAAGAAAATAAAAAACAAATGATACACATCCGAAGAACTATGACAATTAAATAAAAATTAGTAAAAAATTATCACTTTTGAATAAATGCCAATCAGTATGATACTAATACATATAATAATAAGAAAAAAAAAAAAAATTCCTTGCCTACCCAAATAAAGCATAATAGTAGTAAAATTATTACTATCATTATTACTATTATGTACACCATCGAAAGCATTACATGGACTTTCTGTACAATTTCTTTCAAACTTGCGATCGGTCCTAATATTTCAAAAGAATTTTTTCAATTGATCGCCTTATTCTCTGTACAATTTCAAGGGACCTGCAATTGATCGGTCCAAATTTTCAAAGGAATTGCACGATCGGTTTGACTTAAAGGCTATTATTGTTCAATTTCTGGAAAAGTTCCGATTGATCAGTCCAATTTTTCAAAGGAATTGGGCGATCAGTCCACTGAAATGCTATTACTGTTGGGAAAGTTGCGATCGATCGGAAAATTTTCAAAGAATTTTGGCAATCGATCACAAATATAACTTACAAAATTAAGACTGATGACACATTAGACAATGCTAAAATTGGACAATTCCTACCTTTTTGCACACATTTACATTCTTCTTTCTTGGTTGATTCGGTTTTGTTCGTTCAAACACAATACGAAGTAGATATGAACCTCCTCATAATACTTATTTTCTAGTAATGATACACTTTTTTAAGAAACATTTCAGGAAAAAAAAAATATATATATATATATATATAATAAATCTTACTTAATATTACGGTAAATAATTACTAGAATGAAAGCATATATTATTTGCATCTCTTCCCTGAATTATTTGAAGAGGCAGAATCATGGTGGATTTTGAATATAATAAGTTAATAACTATAGACCTATAAAATGTGAACTTTACCGTAAAGAATTTATGATTAGATACAGAAAATTAATTTGTTTGAATGGGACTTTAATCGGCAATGTCATTTCAAATATTCAATCAATCTCCTCCTATAATTGCTTGAAATTTAGAAAAATTGTCCCGAATTTTACATATCGAATCCATACCATTATAATTTGTCAGATTTATAACCCAAATATATATATATATATATATATATATATATATATAAATTCATAACCTGCTAGGAATTTCCAATTCATAAATTTTATGAATAAAAGTATAACTACACAAACATATACTTGCTCAATTTTTTAACTTAGAAACCTACATGTAATGAATGTGCCTCAGTAGAACAGCAAGCACATGGTTTCCAACTAAAAAAAAAAAATTCTCTTTAAACATCTACATAGAAAATTCAATAAAAAGAAATACAAAAACACTAGGAAGAACAATAAATTTTTACTCATGCGAGACTATCAAAATACACATTTCACACCATCTTTACACCTCTACAGTACATAACTTCTGCAATTTACAATACAAGTTCATAAATGACCATAGCCAATTTAACAAAGGTAAACTTAGGACTCCATGTCATCACACCTGCAAAATAGCAAGCAATGAATTATACATATGACTAAAAAATCCCAAAAATATATCCATCTTTTTTTGCAAAATATGTATTTACCTATAACAAAAATGTTTAGTAAATATAGATAACTGTTGTGATAATGTTTGATAATACGTGTAAATTTCTCCTACGTGTTGTAAATAGCCTCTTTGTTGGTAAGAATTGTATCCTCTATTGTAAGATTTGTGTCAAAATATGCAATAGTTGACAAGTTTTGTAATATTGAAATTTCGTTTGGTGGATATATCGGTTTTAGTGTTTATTAATAAAGGTTTAGTAATAATTTGTATATATTTCTTGTTTCTTGTGTTTTGTAATTTATCCTTGAATTCGTAATGTGTTTTATGATTATTGTAATTAGTGTATTATAATCTATTATTTTAGTTAGTTTTTGTAAATACTAGACCTTTGTAATTGTTAGTAATGATTGAGTAAATATTTGCAAAACTTCTCATAACATGTTTAAATGATTTTCAAAGTTTGTAATTTCTCTCACGTTTCGGATTAATACTCTTTAGTGTGGTAAACTTATGTCGATATATGTCAATAAGTCACTCATTCTCATAAAAATAAGTAAATAAATTTATTAAGGTAAAATTGTTATAATTGTTGTAAGGTGATTGAAAATTGTGATAATATTTTAATTTATTATAGTACAATATTTGTTAATTTTAGTAATTTTTTAATTTGTTCTTATAAGAAGTTTGTCATACTTTGTATTCCTTATCTCATTTATATACAACCGGTTACAACTTTTTTTAATTATTTTTTTATACTAGGGGGACCGTCCCTATGGCGGGGACGTAAGAATTTCCCAAAACACTAATATACTAACATACTGTCATACTGATAACTGATATGTATATGGTGGTCACTCATATCAAAAGATTCAAAATATCATAACTCATATGTGTGAGAGAGAGAGAGAGACAGAGAAAACCTGGATCCGTGCTCTGTGGACTTTGCTGGTGCCGGCGAGGACGGTGGGCCACGTGGTGCGTGGACGGTAGACTGCTGGCTGCTGCTGCGGTGTGCGCGAGCAGTGCTCAGTTCTCTGTGCTCCCGTTCCGAGGCCTGTGGTGGACGGTGGACTAAAACTGGAAGGATGGAGGTGGTCGACTGGTGATTTCTGGAATTAGGGATTAGTTTTTTTTTTTTTTTTTTTCCAAATTTGGTAGTCAGTAGACTTGTGTTTTGTTGGGACCCAGTTGATTATGTGTTTGTGCTGCCAGATTAGGGATTTATTTGTAATTTTGTGTTGGGTTTAATTCTTTGGTCTTTTCTTTTTTGATTTGTTGCCTATTGGTCTGTTCTATTTGATATGTTATCTGTTGGTTGTCGGCCTTGTTGCCCTCTGAATTTTTTTTTAATGTATACTAATAAAAATTTTGTTTTATGTATTCAAATTTTTTTTTTTCGTATACTATTAAAATTATTTTTTTTAATGTATACTTAATTATTTTTTCTATGTATACTATTAATTTTTTTTTTTTTTTTTTTCATTGGTTGCCCTAGGGAGAGAGGGGTTGCTCAAACCCAAGGGTGTGCTGGGCTTACCCCAACACCGGCCCTGTCCATAATTATGCCCAGAAGGAACTAGTTATGGAGCCAACAATTACTCCCATTAATAGGGTCCAAAGCATAAACAAATTGTATAATACATTTAAAAAAAAACATTTAATAATTGTTCAATATCACGTTCCGTCAAAACTCAGTAAAATATGTCATTCAATTTTTGACAATCTCATACATATATTGAACTTAATCTAAAATCCATCATAATCATATCAATTACTAAGAATGTGTCTTAGGGAAATGATTCTTTGATACCATGGTGTCAAACAGCGTTTTCACACCACCACTAAAAGACAAACTGGTTATTCCCGGTTAGCTATTCCAAATTTCACTATCCTTGTATCTAAACACCCATTTTTCTGAAACTTACACTCTCTCTCCTCCCAAAAGCTCTCTCTTCCTCTCCCCGAAATCTTTCTCCTCCTCCATTGATTTTCTGCTCCTCCTTAGCTCTATCCTCATGAAGCCATGGATTGAACTTTCATTCTCTCCCTTCAACTCTCTCTCCTTTGAAGGTTTTTTCTCTATTGAAGTTTTGTTTATCCAAAGCTCTCTCCTCATGAAGTTCTAGCTTGGTTGATGTTTGAAGGTTAGGGTGTGGGTGTCGATTTGATATTTGAAATAGTTGATTTCAGATCTGATTTGGGTTTAAAGCTTTGGGTTTGGGAATGGTTTCAGATTTGATGTTTGAAGTTAGGGTTTGATTGTATTTGTGAGGGTTTGGATGATTTTGTGAGGGTTTGGAAATAATAAAAGTTGAATGTTTGATTAATTAGGAATAAAACTTGTTAGGTTTAATATTTTTCTGAGGGTTTGATTGATTTTGATTGAGATTGGAAATAATAATAATAATAATAATAATTTTTTTTTTTTTTTTTTTTTTTTTTTTTTTTTTTTTTTTTTTTTTTTATAATTTTGAAGTGATTTTGGTTGGTTGAGATAAAAAATAATAAAATTGTTACAAAGATGGAATTATAATATTATTTTACAGAAATTGTGGACAATTATATTTGAACATGTTTAATAGATGCTAAAAAACAAGACCAATTCGTATAAACATGTTTAAATGTTTATACAATTTTCTAAAAAATGTGGACAAAAACATGAAATTATGGACAACAATATCCATACTTTCTGGAAAATAGTATGAACATTTGAGTCTACTTATGAACATTCAAGTGAACCCAGAAAGTGTGGACAATTATTCTTTAAGTTTGGACAATATTGTCCACATTTTTTTGAAAATAGTATGAACATTCGAGTCTACGCATGAACATTTAAGTGAACCCACAAAGTGTGGACAATTATTCTTTAAGTTTGGACAACATTGTCCACATTTTCTGGAAAATAGTATGAACATTCGAGTCTACGCATGAACATTTAAGTGAACCCAGAAAGTGTTTTCTGGAAATTTGAATGAGTCTTGGAGATGTTTTGGACTTTAAAACACAAATTTGCCTCATGGAAACCTGGAATCGCGTTCAACTCCTTCGCTGACGCAATAAGAATCATGATGGAGTCACTGCCTTAATCCAGTGGTCTGGATTTTTCCATCCAGTGGCCTGGATTATTAAATTTTAAAATCGAGTGTACCTAGAAAATAAAGACAATGGCAATAGGTTGCTCCTGGGTATTTGTTTGAACATATTGAGTTTCACCACAATTTTTGGGAACATTTTTAGACTTTTTTTTTTTTTTTTAATATCTTTCATAATGAGTAATGTGAAGATTCCAATGGCAATAGGTTACTTTTGGGTAACATTAAATATAAATGAAAGTTTATGTAATGGGTTACTCATGGGTAACCTAAAATATACGCAAATGTTTTCAACCAATTTCACCATTTAATTTATTTACTCCATTTACAAAATCATAAGATATTGTTTCTGTTAATTACCTTTAATACAATTTCAAGTATAGAAAAAATAGAACAACCAAAATTTTAAATTAAAAAAGAAGAAACGTATAGCAGAATACAAAAACAACAAATGTGTATCAAAACATAAAACTATATTTTGGTAAAGAATTGGCCAGTTTTGGGCAGCAAGCATGGCACATTTGATAGCGCTTTTAGCACTGGAAATTTAGCTTTCTACAGCTTTCGACAGCAAGGATTGGTAATATAATTCCAGTAAAATGCGTTGCCGAATTCTTTGGCAATCAGCCTACAAAACATAAAAGACATTTAAAAATTATTGGTTAGTTAGATGTTTTGACTTAAAATTAACGCAGTAACGCACCATGAAATGAAGGTGTGGAAATCATACCTCTCCAAACTGTATTATCTTGTTTTTTAAAATCAAGGATTTCATGTATGTCAACATGAAAATCTCACAGTCGGAGTAGGAAAAAATGAGGCAAAAGTATATAAAAATCAACATTGATTAACATAATTTATAAAAATTTACTTCACTCAAAATTCAGATTCATAACATCCATAGAAACCAAGATGTACCAACAACCAACGTAGCAACCCACATGTTCCAATAACCAATATAGCAACTAACATCTAAATTACATTTAAGTGAGTCCAGAAAGTGTGGACAATTATCTTTATGTTTGGAAAATATTATCCACATTTTCTGGAAAATACTATAAACATTCAAGTGAACCCAGAAACCAACATAGCAACCAACAATTACATTTGAGTTATCAACCAACAACGAACATCTCAATTACATTTGAGTTATTAAAACACCAACAACCAACATAGCAACCAACAATTGCATTTGAATTATCAAAACACATTAAAAGAAAATATGAACTTACTTACACAGTCTACATTAAAAGGCAAGAAAATTTTGAAAACCAAATCATAAATTTCCATCAATGATTGATGAGAAATTCCTCGAGGCAGTACACTCAAATTTGTCTCAATATATTTGGGGTCATGATAGATATTGGTATTTACTCGTAGTGAACTTGGTTTGGTATGTCCTTCTTGTGTTCTAGCAGCCATGTTTTGACGTCCTGATGCCCCAAATTCTCTACACACAGCTGTTCCAATGCTTTTCGCTATGATGCAGGCAGCGGAAAATAGTATCAGCATGATTAACTAAGTTAATACTGAGTTAGCAAGAAAATTGAAATGAAAAATAAGTGTTTACCAATATCGGGGCCCAAGCTCTATGTGTTACACTAGGTAAAGAATCATAAAAATAGAATGTTTTAGCTAGGCAATCTACGACCAGCATTACAAAATGGCCATTATGGCATGCTGGAACAAAAATCTGCATTAAGAAACACGAAAAGGTAAGTCATACACAGTTTTTTCAGAATAGATATGTAAAGCCACAATTTGACAAAATGAAGTTGGAAATGTTCTGTAATTACTTGGTTGCATTTTTCTGGCATTTCTCGTATCCAACTACTGCGAAACACAGTCTCTGGTCCAGGCTGGTCATCTTTAATGGGTTGTTTCCCTTTTTTGGTCTTTTGTTTCTTTGTGTTTTTGTTGACCAAGCTGAAGCCAGGATCGTAGTCTGCATAAACCATGGTTAGTTATTTCGACAAAAGAGCTATTTGTATTGACATCATTCATAGTATAAAAGTATTAACAAGTATTTGGCAAGGTAGAAATTTTGTTATTTTACCCCGCTGTGTACAGTTATTATATAGTTTATGTGCGGTGGAGGGTGACCTCTTTCAGTGAGCTTTTTCATAAGTAGATCCTTGAAACAGTCCACCACCTGCGTGTGTCACACTTGCTTAGTAAACAATATGAAATTGTAAAACTCATGTTTCAAATATACAATAAAGAAATAGATCTAAAATGTAAAATGAGTATGTAATTACCGCGGTGGTTATCCACCTAGAATTGCCTTCCAGATCTTGATCGCCTAACAAGGATGATACCTCTCGACCCATGATCTCGTATGTTTTGGTTGAGATTGCAACCTCATCGCTATCAACCCCTCTGGCCATATCAAATTTTTTAGGAGTTGTAAACTAGTATGAAATAATATATCTAATCACTTAATAAATCATTATATAATTCAAAGAAAGTAGTTATTACAACCTACTCCTAGTGAACCGCTTTGTCGCCAACGACCAATTCTTCCTTAAATCAGCCAAGACACCCTCGTCATCAGCTGTTGGCTGGTACAGAAAATGAGCATCCACCTATTGTTGAAAACATAAAATTAGAGTAACAATAATTGAAGATGTGGGCTAGTACAGACAATAAATTATGAAGAATTAAATATTTTGTGATTTTTAAACAAAAAAAAGTTAAAGCATGAACCAAATATAAAGTAAACTTGCATTTCTTAAGTACTTTATCGTTAAACAACATATGTACCTCAATTCTGTCTATACTTTGAATTCTGACCGGTTCCGATTTGGGGGGCACTATTATTACATTCCTTTGGACTCGTGTTTTCCCCCTTGGACGACGAACTCACCAAATCCACCATTGCTTCCTTCGATGGTGAGCTTCCCAGGTCCACCATAGCTGCCTCCTTTTCATTTTTGGCATGTCTACCTCTCTTGACCCGCTTCGATGGTGAGCTTGCCAAGTCCATCATGGCTGCCTTGGCCTTCTTTTTGGCAGGTTTGCCTCTCTTGACAGCCTTGGACGATGAGCTTGGCCAGTCCACAATAGGGTTTTTTAATAGGAATGGGCAGCTAGTTTTGTTCAACATCTTCAGGTGGCTGGTTTTGAATGGGTGGCTGGTTTTGTTCATCATTTTCTTCAGGTGGGGGCTGGTTTTGTGAATCATCTTCTTCAGGTGGCTGGTTTTGAATGAGTGGCTGGTTTTGTTCTAAGTTTTCTTCAAGTGAGGGTTGGTTTTGTTCAACAGTGGGGCTAGACTCCATCACCGTGGCCAGCATACCCTTCACACGGTTAAGCTTATCCTCTAAGTGCTTAATATGGTGTGCTAGAGCTTCCCGTTCAGTCCTCTCAACTTGGAACTATAGCTGGCATTGGTTGGATGGCGTCTGAGTTATATTGCTTGGTCCAGCTCCATTATGCCTAACGGCTGTGTGCGAGCTGCCATGGGTTTCTTTCAAGGTCTCCATGGCTTCTTGTACCACGGATTCCTGTTGCTCTCATGGCATCGCTGCAAGCATGCACAGCACTTGCAAATTGCACTATATGAATTAGAACAATGAAATACTAACTATCAACATCTTTATAAGAAACTAACATTGATATTAAATTAGTACTCAACTTTAGTGTAAGATACTTACATTGTCACTGTTATTAAAGGCCCCCATTTCCTTCTGATTAAACATTCGTTGGTGGGACCATGCTAAGAATCTTGGGAAAGGTTAGTTAATTTCAGCATGCTTCTCACCAATCCCCAAGTGCTCGCATGCCCATATCTGCATAAATGGTGACATAAATGGTAAGTTTAAGAACAAAACAAAAGTTAGAATAGTAATGAAGTAAACAACTCTAACAAAAACATTTTACCTGAAGTAAGGTAGTGCAACCTTGAATGTGCATGTTGCCTCTATTATTTCGCGCTTTCTTCGATGCTGCAGTGCGGTTTAAACCACAAATCAAATACTCGTACACTGCCTTCCCCCACGCATAACTACCTAGCTTGGGTATATCATCAAGCAGTAGTAAGAGGTTTGTGCTGACTTTTTTATTACTGGTAAGAAACAAAAAATAGGTCAAGACAAAGGTCATATACAACCTAACCCTATTTGTGACTTTTGTAGAAGGTTTGATGAGCAATGTCACCAATTTAGTCTAAGCCGGCCAAGCTATCTTGAAATGGGTGACCAGCAATGTTTCCACCAACCCTCCAACCATAAGATTTACTACAATCAATTGACTCCCCCGTCACGGGCAACCTTAATATAAGGGCAACATCATATAGGGTGAAGGGTATGAGCTTATCACCCACTTTGAATGCACGTTTGTCGGTATTCCAAGTTGCAAGCATGACTTCTAACATTCGTCCACTAGCCTCAATGTTGCAATGTAGATTCAACAACCAGCCAAATGGAGTGGTTCTCAGCTACTTCTTACATTGGTTGGATAGGCTTGCGTTAACCTCCATCAACTTAGTCACAATGCAATGATGGCGAATACGGGTTCTTAGTTGTGGGTTGCTTACGGGTGTGTTCACATCAGTAGTATACATTGCCTTGGCCACATGCAAAATGGAAATCCATAGAATTAGAATATTTCATAAAATCATTGATCATTAAAAGAAATAACAACCATGCATCAAAATCAATTCCATTTGAAACCCATTTCATGTAGTTATAGTTATGAAATGCAACAAGATATAGAATCTGAACTTGGGCTTTAAACCAAAACAACATGATATGAGTGGTTTCAAGCCCTAACATAAACAGAATGATGTTTACAAGAAAAAAAATTTGTATTTTACATTAACCCAAATAATCCACAAACAAGAAAGGAATTCCACAGAAAACCCTAAAATTGCATGAAAACCCTAAAATTGTCCAGAAACCCACAAATTGTCCACACTTATCTAACATGAACTAAAGTGACATTTTTGCACAGAAAACCCTAAAATTGTCCAGAAAACCCTAAAATTGTTCAGAAACCCAGAAATTGTCCACACTTAGCTAACATTAACCAAAGTGACATTCCTGCGCAAAAAACCCTAAAATTGTCTAGAAAACCCTAACATTGTCCACACTTAACAAACATGAACCAAAGTGAAGAGATTGCACAAAAAACACACATTATTCCACACTTATCTAACACAAACCCAAGTGACATTCAAAGAGAATCAATCACATTATACCTTATTGAAAACTGCGAAAAACTATAACACTTTCTATAAAACCTTAGTCAAAATATTTCACAAACTTATTCCAATCATAGTATCAACTCACAAAAAATTAAAAATCACAGAAGAAAATGGAAATGTAAACTGACCTTTATCTTTCGAAGGTTGTTTCTTAGTTTCTTGTGTTGCTATGTCTACGGGTGCAAGGAAATGGGTCACTCTGGGGAAGTTTGAGTGTTTAAGAGGAGTGGACTTTGTGGTTAGGGATGTTTGAGAGGAATGTGGGGACATTTGAGAGGAAACGTGGGAGAGTTTGAAAAGGAAACCGTGAAGAGAGAGAGAGAGAGGGGAAAGAGTGTTTAGAAGGAGAGTTTGTAGTTGGAAAAACTTACATAGAAGAGAGAGAAGAGAGAAAAGAGTGTTCAGGAAGTTCTAAAGACAAAAATGGATTAATTCATGCAAAGGCCTAAACGACACCGGTTCAATAAAAAACTTTCCCACCAAAAGGCCAAAATTCGTTACAATGTTCCCACCAAAACGTTGGACCCAACCCATTTTTTTTTAGATTCTTATTTGTGAACAACCAATAGTGGGTTTGGTTAGGTTTGGGCAGGAAATAAATGGGTTGGGTCCTTCAAAACCAATAGCCCATTTATTAAAAAAGTGGGTTTGGTTGGCCAATTAGTGAGTGGGTTTCGGTGGGCTAATGGGTTTAGGCTTTTTTTGCCACCCCTAACATTAATCTATAAAATCTTAAGCAATTAAATATTAATCAATAAAATTAATTTACATGTAAATATTAATTAATAAATTACCAGAAAAATGTACATATTAATCAATAAAATATAATTACATGTAAATATTAAAATGATAAAATATAATTATATGTAAGTATTAAACTATTTTAAATTTTTTTAGAAAAGGAAGACAAAATATATAATATCTAAAATTTAGTTAGGGGGGCAAAATTATAATTCGACACTAACATACATACATATAATAAGATCTAATCATTTTTTTATATTAAAATCAGTAAGGACAAAAAATTAAAAGATTATAATAAAAATATTTAAATTCCAAAAATATAAGTAGAATATTGGATTTGAGTAATTTAGATCTTAGTTATCAAAAAGCTATCTTGATATTTTATGCAATGTAATTATACAAACTAACGTATTAAAAACGTATGTCATACAATGCTCTTGGTATTCGTGTTTACATTTGATAACTACCTTGGAAAAATACTCATATTTTATATAACGAAGAATGGTATGTACTACGATTACATTTGAGTGACATATTGTCATAACCCTATTTTTAGCCCCGAGAAAAGCATGCAAAACGAGGCAGTCCGAACTGAGCCGGTTTGACCTGAGAGGGGTCCGGTCACACTTAAGAACTCTTAAAACATAGCCGGGAGTGCATTTCTCGAGGTTTAGAGAGGTTTGACCAATGTTGACCAAGTTTGACTAGAGTTGACCAAGTTTGACCGAGGCCTTGATCGGGCCAAAAGCAAGATTTGATTGACTACCCTCTGACCATTGAATAGAGTACATCAGGAGCTTTGATTTGATACTTTACAGGTAAAAAACGAATGAGAAACGAAGAAGTTATGGGCAAAACCGTGAAAAATGGTTCGACACTTGGCAAAATTTCTCTAAGTGTTATTGACCAAAACAAGCCTATTTTGGGGCAACATTCGCACATAGATTCTTTCTGACCCGCGAAAATTTGGTCTACAAGTTTGAAACTTTAAAGAAGAGGGTAACTTCAGCTATAACGTGCAACTTTCGGATCACCAAGAGCTTCCCCGGTCAAGCCGGAATCTCGATCGGAAAATAACCCTCTAGCAAGGAAAAACACTCCGGCAGCCTCTGTTCGCGAGGCCGTATCTCTCGAACTCAAACTCGACTTCTTGTAATTCCAAAACTTTAAGGAAGAAGGTATCGCAAGCTTTCCAAGGACACCAAGATCATCTAAAACCGACATTGGGAGCTACGTCAACCATGCACGGGAAATTTGACGAAAATAAGAAAAACATGTTGAAAATCTGACGCGTTTATCCTCCCGGACAGTCGCCTTTGTGCGTAGAGTCTTCCCAACTCACTATGAGTTGATCCACAAGTTCCGTACTTTAAGAAAGACTGCAACTCTGGCTACGACATGCAACTCTCGGTTCGCCGGTAACATTTCTCGTTTGGCCGGAATCTTTGTCGGAAAAACGCAGAAAAACAGATCCGGTGCCTCGACTTCCGAGAGCCATAACTTTTTTGTCCGAGCTCCGATTTGCGTAAACTTGATATCGTTGGAAAGTAGACTTCCCAAGCTTTTAAACAGTACTAGACATGACCCATTTTGGGTACCAAAAGGTCCCCAAAAGATACCACGAAAACCGGATAAAAAAACTGTATAGACACGCGAATCGAGGAGGATTTGCTGGAGGTACCTCATGGCAGATAAGACTGCCACATGTCACACAAGCTCACCATGCGTCACACAGCATGACCATGCATGAGCCCCTCTATAAATTGGACCCCCCTCCCCTCACTTCTACAAGCTTGGCTCAAGTTCCCATAGAGATTTTAGGCTTTGTTTAGGCAGAAACTCAGGAAGGGGTCCTATCTTTGGGTTTTAGACTAGTTTTTTGGTTAAAGATAGGAGATCCTACTTAGGTAATCTCTATTTACCCCTCCGAGATCTTATCATCCCTCTCTTCACTCATACACTCTCCCATACCCATTCTTTTTTCATTTTCATGGAAGTGATTAGTGATGATCCTCCAATGGGATAGAATTCACAATGATCCATGCTTATTATGTTTATTATGCTTTCATTTATGCTTTAAATACCATTTATTGCTTTCTTTATGCTTTAAATACCATTTATTGCTTTCATTGTGCTTTAAATACCATTTATTGCTTTCATTATGCTTTAAATACCATTTAATACTTTCACTATGTGAATTCTTTGCTATTTCCTTTCCATCATTTACTACGTTATTATGATTATCCCCTTTCCCCTTGTGATTTGGATATGAAAATCCTTATTAGTCTTGGCGGATTATGTAAGACCTTCATAAGGCATTAACAATCATATAATCCCATAAGGCATTGGACCCATGAACACCCCCCTTGATTTAATTATGTCATTATTTCTTTATTTACTACATTGTGATTATTATCCTCTTTTTCCCTTGTGATTTAGGCGTGAAAATCCTTATTGGTCTTGGCAGATTATGTAAGACCTTTATAAGGCATTAACAATCATGTAATCCCATAAAGCATTGGACCCACGAAAATCTCTCTTGCTTTAATTCCTTCATTTATATTATTTACTATGTTGTAAATATTATCCCTTTTTCCCCTTTGATTTGGGCATGAAAATCCCGATTAGTCTTGGTGGATTATGTAAGACTTTTAATAGCATTAACAACCATGTAATCCCATAAGGCATTGGACCCATGAAAGTCCCCCTTTCTTTAATTCCGTTATTATTTCGTTATTTACTACGTTATGAATATTATCCCTTTTTCTCTTTGTGATTTGGGTGTGAAAATCCCTATTGGTCTTGGAGGTTTAGATAAGGCTTTCAATAGCACTAAACCCCATGTAATTCCACAGGGTATTGGACCCTCGAGATTCCGACATTATTTTGACTAATTTTCCCCTTTATTGTTCACATAAATCTTTATCGGTCTTAGAGGATTAGGTAAGTCTTTCGATAGCACTAATCCTTCATGTAATCCCAAAAGGTGTTGAACTTTTCTTTATATTGCTTTCTTTTATTCATATAAATCCTAAGGTGGTATTGGAAATTAAATAAGTCTTTCAATAGCATTGAATTCCAATCTCATGAGGTCTTGACCCTTTCCCTAATCCACCTCATATTGTCATCTCCATTCCATACTTATCATTTTGATTAAGTACTTTAATTACGTCGTAAATTATACCTTTTCATTTTGATTAAGCATTACATTTATGTCATAATCATCCTCAACTTGTCATTCCCACCATACCATACCTATTCCATACTTGTTCCTTGTGATTAAAGTGCTGCAAACATGCCATGATCACTTGCTTGGACATTTACTCGCTTTGATGTGATGCCATATCCATTCCATACTTGTTCTTTGTGATTAAAGTGCTGCAAACATGCCATGATTACTTACTTGAACATTTACTCACTTTGATATGAATATTCATTCCATATTCGATCTTTGTGATTAAAGTGCTACAAACATGCCATGATCACTTGCTTGGATATTTACTCGCTTTGATCTGAATATCATACCATATCCATTCCATACTTGTTCCTTGTGATTAAAGTGCTGCAAACATGTCATGATCACTCGCTTGGACATTTACTCACTTTGATATTTTCATCATACCATATCCATTCCATACTTGTTTTTTGTGATTAAAGTGCTGCAAACATGCCATGATCACTTACTTGAACATTTACTCGCTTTGATATAAATATGATGCCATATCCATTCCATACTTGTTCTTTGTGATTAAAGTGCTGCAAATATGTCATGATCACTTACTTGAATATTTACTCGCTTTGATATAAATGTGGTTAAAATATACTTTACCATGAAAACTTTAAAAAGAGTAAACATAGTAACATAGGCGTTACAAACGAGATTTGTACATCCTAAGTTCTATGGCTTGACCTAGTCTTGGGATACCATGGTATGAGTCTTTTATGGGTTGATATGGCTGGCTGTTAACACTGCATAAAGGATTCTACACGTTATAATACCCGTAAGATCATGGCCTAAAATTCCCCGAAGTATGAATTAATCATCCAAAACCCGCTATTTGACGGACCACTTTATCCTTGGAAATCAAGGGTAAAAGGATCCTGAATATGGCACAAAAAACATAATTGTTTGTCTCGGCACTCGATGTTAGGATTTCAAGTGCATCCTACCATTGAATTGCCCGAAACCTTAAAAAATACAAACATGAGAAAAGTGAAACAAAGAGTCTAATCAAAACCAAATGAAGTCAAATTGCATGTACCACTCTTGGAATGTTGCGTGATGGAAATTGGGACATTTGTGCATAATTTAAACCAACAATTCATGCTAAGCAAACGTGAAGGAACACTAGAAGGGAGGTAACCGTTTCTTAACAGATGTCGTGGGGTGCCTAACACCTTCCCCACGCATAATCAAACCCCCGAACCCATCTCTGGTTCAAGACCATTTCTTTTGATATATCTAAATAAGATAAAATTTATTAGACATAAGTGCCCAATCACACCTTAAATTTCCCATGATTAGTGGCGACTCCAAATTTGTGTTCACTTGCACACACACATGTGTTCCCTTCACACCCACACACAACACACATTTACATTCCAAACAAAGACTCGCCAAATGGGGGTCAAGATAGGATTATTCTCCATTTTCCCATTCTTCAAAAGAGAAGACGGAAATAAATAAGGAGAGGAAATTTTCCGGTGTCAACACATATTTAAACAACAAATTCTAACGTTTTTCAACTAAGAATTCTCTATACAGTACTATATAACTAAGAATGGTCTATACACTAGTACTACTATATTTTGGCTCACCATATATGTTTTTGAACTAACATTAATAGTTAAAGTATACAACAGTATACTAATGCCCATCTTTTATGTGAACAGGAGATCCGATCCAAACGGGAAAGTGTTGGATCACTAGAATGGTTCCAATCAACACCCAATCTACCCCATCTATACCTTTCCTCACACTGTACTATAGCGGATGGTATACTTAGGGTTGATTCGAGAAAGAGACCAACACACGATCTATACCTTTCCTTGCATCGTACTATAGCGGATGATATGCTTAGAATTGATTTTGAAGAAGCGAACTATGTGTGAACGTAGTCATTGCCGTTGAATGTATGAGATATAATTGATGACGACACATGATAGGAGGTGATCCTAATAGGGAAGAGCTGGATGACTAGGATGACCAATGTTTTCCAATTATACCACACAGAATTGAATAAAATTGTTATGTTATTATTATTATTGCTACATTCTCTATATTGACTTGTATAAGTTAAGAATACTTTTTAAAGTTACATTTTTTAATTGAAATTTACGTTTTATCATTGTTAAAAAAAGTTCTATATTGTAATGAAGAAATTTCTAAATTAGTTAACAACAAATATTGATCTAACATATTTAACCATAATTATTACAACTTGTGAATCTAACATACATAAAATACATTATTGTAATTTTTTTTTTGTTGAAATATTTTTACATTTTCTAATTTTCATAATATTTTTTGACATATTTTAAAATTACAACTTCTGAATCTAACTTGTACATACTTTCTAAAGTCACATTTTCTTAATTCTTTTACGTTTTATGTCAATAATTAGTAACTGTATTATTTGCAATATTTTTCTTGATAATAATATTTGCTTTTTTTTTTCTCAATAATTATTAAATGTATTATTAAAAACCAAATTTTTGTAACAAATTTAATGCTGCTGAGGTTCTTTTGTACTATTGTTCTTTTTATAATACTAATATAAAATTGTGTTTATAACCACAAAAACAAACCATATAAAATGTATTCATAATCCTTGTATCAATTTTGTTAATACCATCAAAGTTTTTTAGGGAACCTATGCAATTGCATAAAAAAGATGGATAGAGATCATAGGTTTGCATGATTGCACCCATGCAATTGGCTTGAATGGTTAAGATTAAAAGTTTCAACATTCACTTTTAATCTCATCCCTTGAATAAAAAAAATATTAAATCAACTTATCACTTTTTAATTTTACACACTTATCTAAATTAAACTATTGCATTTGCAATTGCACTAGCAATTGTTTACAAGGCATATCACTTCCTTTTAATATATATATATATATTTTTACACAGTACCAATAGCTTTGATAGGCGATATATTAGCTGGTTTATAAACACACTGATGTGATCTTCTGTACATAAGGACACGCCAAGAGCATAATCAACCAAACTTGGAGTGGACTCTTCTCTTCTTGGAGGTGCTGATAGAGTTGTTGTCATCCCTACTGTTATGCCTTTACTCTTGCCTGTTGCTGTCTTCTTGGGCAGTGAATTAGAACATAGCTAAAGGTAGAGTCCTCAAATGCTTTAGCCATACTACCCATTAGGCCATACCCGATCTTCCTTTCTTTTCTTAGCTGTCTGGAGGTAAGTTTTTCTTAATCTTTCTTCTATCTCAATTCGTGTTAGCTGTCTGAAGGTTGGTAGAGAGTAATTAAATGCTTACCCACAGTCTCAATTTCACTCCATCTCCTCTGTGTGTTAGCTGTTTGAACTAGTGGGATGTGATTTTGTTACTGGACTGTGAGGAAATTAGTTGGTTGTTGTGACCGAAATTTAGTAGGGGTGTTGTTTGTGAGAATTTTTCTCTCTCTATTTGTTCAACTTTGTTCATCCTTGAGGCAATCGGTATTCTCTCTCTCTCTCTCTCTCTCTCTCTCTCTCTCTCTCTTTGTTCTTGATTTAATTCATCAATTTAGTCATTCTAAAAAGAAATATTTCAAAAATCCTAATATTCAAAACCCTAATTAAATCATATTCAAATTAAATAATATTGAAAATCTTAATATTCAAAACCGTTATTATGATTTATTCAAATTAAATCATATTGAAAACCCTTAGCTTTTTGACATAACCTAATATATTATATCGATTTAGAAATACCTTTGCAGATGTCTACCTCATCAGTTAATAGTTCAATTAGAGATGGGTTAAGATTTAGAAATGTAGAATGTGGTTGTGGCTGAAGAGTATCGGTTAGGATTTCAGAATCTAGTTTAAACAAAAACAAATTATACTATTGTTGTGCTGCCAACCGATGTAGTTTCTTTTCTTGGTGTTTGCCTTTCAACCAATGAGCTGGTTCTGAAAGAATGGATGAGGTATCACAAGCAACCGGTTCTAAATCCATGGTTGATGCATCACAACTGTTGCTGGACTTGCATGAACTTCAGACAGAGATGTGTGGCATGCGTGATATGGTCCAACCAGTACATCGTGATGACATCCAATCGTTGAAGAAGTTATTAACAACAGGACTTGCTGTGATTATAGGCCTTATTGTTGTATTATGGTATCAAATTCAATGAACGTGTAGTGTAGTCATTAACAACTATTTTTTGTAATTAGACAATATTTGAATGAATGTGGATGCTTATTTGCACTCTTATTATCTCATCCAATGTATTGAAATGTTTGAACAGATGGAGTTTTTATCGAAACATTTAGTTTAACATTTAAGCCCAAAAACTGTGGACAATTTACACTAATGTGTGGACACTAATGTCCACACTTTCTTGCAATGTCCATGCAAATTCATGCAATGGTAAACAGTATACGTGAACAGTGTTTTAGGTGAACAGTTTAACTCTTCCCTAGAAAATGTGGACAATTTGATAAAAGTGTGGACAAAATTGTCCACACTTTCTGTCAAAGACGTCAACAGTGTTTTAGGTAAAAGTGTGTTACATAACATTATAACTCTGCCTTGAAAGTGTGAACAATATGTATATGAGTGTGGACAATATTGTCCACACTTGTTTTGCAATGGTAAACAGTATATGTGAACGGTGTTACCGTGAATAGTGTTTCTATTTACAAGAAAGTGTGGACAATATTGTCTACACTTTCTACAAACTTGGTGCACAGTATCAGAATTACCCAGAAACTTATCGAGAAACCTGTCTTACCCAGACCACTTTCTGCAAACTTGGTTCACAGTGTAGATCTTACATAACTTTCATCAAATTATAACATTCATGAAATTCACAATGATCTGAATACATAACAACTTAAAACAATCAATTAACAATAACTCAAATATGTATGCACTTCCATTATCATTGCATTGGGACCACAAAGTATATTAATTTTCCACTCTAGCTACAAACAATACAATCAATTGGTATATATTAATAAAGTGAAAGGAACCAACACTTTCTTTTTCCTCTTGCAAAGACAACAACACTAAGGATATAGGAGATTGAGATGGGTCCTTCTATGATACAAAAAACTAACTACCAACGCATCCTTCCATAATACAAAAAAGGAGGATCGTTTAACAAAAAAAAAACAAAATTTATTTACATATATCTAATCAAGTAAGGTTTGAGGCTTCGTCTTCGTATCCATGAGCTTGACTTCGTGACATTGACTGTAAAAGAAAATGTGGTACAATAAGTATACAATAAATAGGTTTCAATAACCATTTATTCCACATTACAAATATCTTTACCTATAACATAAAGTTGTGGGAAAGCATTGGATTTGTCAAGTCTATAACTCCATCATTTGAATGTGACATGTACATTGGATATTGCTACAATACCAAAAAAAAATCAATCATAAGCCCCAAAATAACATCTCTGCTACATATGAATAATAACAATGCAAATCACCTATACTTACCATGTTTGATGTAGAGCCGTCTCCAAAAGCACTACCTCTAACCTAGGCCATCCAATCACAATTAAACCAAAATTAATAAACAATAATAGATTAGGATATTAAAAAAAGTGTGGTCTTTTAATTATGTTCCTCAATAGTTGATGTAGATTGAGCAACATTCCAAGCAGTGGCAGTATTCCTTTTCTTCTTTGGTTTTGAAACCGCTTCCTCCATTAATGACTTTAGCCGTTTCGTCCTAAGGCGACCCTTACGCTTTACAATCATAGGACTCCTTACAATTTCAGTCCTAGGAACATCAACTGAAGCTTCAACACTATTCTTTCTCTGAGGCAAAGGCTATTTATCACATGAATGAGGAAAGTTGTCTTTCAAATCAATTAACAACTTTTCTAGAATATTGAAGTACTCTACAGACTCAGCTCTACAGACTCAGCCCCTATCTCAAGCATACTGATTACTAGTCTGTGCAACTTCTTGTACATTTCCAAAACAGGGTTATGTTGTACATCATCTATACAAGTGGAGACATAGGTGTGTTTTCTTTTGATATCCTTTTTCCACCGGTCTAGTATATACCTCTCGGGGAGTACAGTGACACTTTCATGGGAAAGCGCAAATAAGGCATGCCTACATAATATGCCTTTAAACTCAAACATCCAACACACACAACCAACCAATCATTCAGAGCTACTGAATCTAACTTCAAAAAACCTCCCTGTCACCGCTTTGTCTTGAATCTTGTATTTTACCTCTTCACCACCTCTAACAACCTCCTTTACAATACAACCTTGTCTTCCAGAAAATTCTATTCGCACCCGCTTAAAAATCTCATGGGCGAGCTTCTTAGAATTGTTTCTCCATAGGAGATGATGATGACACTCCAACTTGCCTTTGAAACACTCAAAATCTGATAAAATCTCCTTTTCTACCTTATTCCACAACGCATTCTCGAATTGCTCCACGAATACTTTCAAGGTTTAAGAGCTATGTAAGTAACCATCAAAGAAGGCATTCATTGATTCTAAACGCTGGATTGACGACATTCCTACAAAGAAATTGGAATTGAGAAATGCAGGAACCCATCGCTCCCATTCCTCATATAAGTTAACCAACCACTTATTTTCCTAAAGATGATGTGAAGTGATGGTATGATTCCACGACTCTTCAAACTCTTCCACTGTCATTGAATGATACACGGCTTTAAGTAAATAATACTTTATATTCAGTGGCAATCCAACAAGCAAGCTTCCAATCCAGCAAGCTTCAGTGGCAATTTCATCGTAATATGCCAAATACACCAACGATGAACAATTTCTGGAAAAACAATTTCAATGGCCCGCCGCATTGCTTGGCATTGGCCCGTGATAATGGCTTTTAGAGTAATGCCACATATACTTTGCAACCATTGCCTAAATACCTAAACAAACGAATCTGTGTCTTCACCGGATAATAACCCACAACCAAGTATAATAGATTCACCATGATGATTAATTCCAATAAAAAGGGCGAATGACATATCATACTTGTTTGTTAGATATGTGGTGTCGAATGTAATCACATCATGGAAGGATTTGTGTGCTACCCTACTCCTCGCATCAACCCAAAAAACATTCCACACACATAGCTCATCATCCGAATCCAACGCATGGTAGAAGTTAGAATTTTTACCTTGCATCCTAACGAAGTAATCGTACAAGGCCTGTCCGTCACTATGATACCCCGCACCACTTAATGGTTTAATTAATTATATTGGTTCAAAACTAATAAAGGATTATAAGTTTAATAAATTTATGTGGTAAGTAAATTTAATTTGGATTGTCACTACACTACATTATTATGTACACATTAGTAATAAAAATGGATATAGTTTAATTATAACCAAACTATAACAAGGCATCAAGGTAGTTACTAGATTACAAGAGGGGTAAAATGGTTATTTCATACCTAGTTTTGAAGTCCAATAGAAACTAGCCATTTAGAAAAGCTTTACACTTACCCTCCCATTGCATATTGACACATGGCAAGCACTAATAACAAATCCCCTCTCTTATATTGACCGGCCATGCATTGTTCCTCATTTCATTTCATTGTTTCAAGAAGAAAGAAAGGGAAAGAAAGAGAGAGAAACTCTCCTTCTGCTGGCCGAAAATCACTTGGAGGAAAACCCTCCATATATGCTCTCCTTCAAGCTTCCCTCCATCAAGAAAAGAATAAGCTCTTGTTAGGGCTTATTCCCAACATTTAGAAGGTAAATTTGTCAAATTCTCTAGGGCTCCATGGAGTTTAATTGGGGGTATAAACTGAAATTTCATGCATGTGATAGATTAGGTGAAATCTTAGCTTTTCATGTATGTTTTGAAATGGGTATAGTTGAAATTGTTGGTTGATTTTCATGATTCTTACACTTTGAGGTTATGGGTTGTAGAAATATGATTTTGGGTTAAGGAAAATGAATTTTTATGGACATGCATGTGGGATTTGAAGTGGTAGTTGCTGGAAATTTTACTGCTCTGTCAGATCTGCGTGAACAGTAAACTTTCATGGAACTTCTGTTCTTATTGGAAATAGATATGAGGAAATGGTTTTCTCTAGGGTAATTTATCATATGTCTAGGTTATGTATATGAAATTTCATAGAAAAATATTGAGTTTTGATAATTATTTGTGATTTTACAAGAAAACTGTGCAAATCTGTCCATTTGACAGATTCTGTGTTTGTCAGTTTGAAATTGCACAATAAATCCAATATTTGGAATTTAAGTGATTGGAATAATTTTCTGGAACTCTAGGATGTATATGTTATTGATGGAATTAACCCCATGCCATTTTAGTATATAATGAATTGTAGGTACTGATTTAAAGTCACTTTAAAAACTGAACTGACAGATTTGAGTTTTCTGTCTTGGTTGAATTTTATAATTTTGTATAAAGCTCAAATTGAGCTGAAAATTTAGGGTCATATGCTACACATATATAGGTATTCTATTATAAAATTTCATGAGTTTATGACACCTTTTGGTTGGTCATATAAGGCTTAGAAGTGGGCTGTATAGCAGGGGATATGTTGCAGCAACTTGTAAATCACGGATTTTTGAAGAATTTATTCTTGCAATTGGACAAGTGAATTGAGCTAAAATTTGGTATGCATGATAAATAATGTGTTTAATAAATGGGTGAATTTTTATATGTCCTAATTATACCATCTAGTATAGAAAAGAAATATTTTGAGTCCTGCAATACGGTTTCTGTTTTAGGCAGTAAATAGAACTAGTTTTGATGTTTTGCCACTATTGCTTCGTTTGCTTGTTTGGTTGCCTTTGGGTTGCGATATAGAGACTCCTAGGAACCTAAATAGGGTAAGGATGTGAGAAGGATTAGAAAACCTATAGAATTGATAGTTAAGGGAAGCCATGAGTGCTTTTGTGAGTTAGAATGTCTGCTAATCATTGGATTTTAATATCCTTTGGTCTAGGGACTGAACAAGGAAAGTAGAGAACTCCACTGCAAGCTTTGAGACTGCTGTGCTGCTGCTGGATCGAGGTAAGGGAATGTGCCATGAAAATTTAATAGTCCATGTTTTAAGAATATATTTATATATGTTTTATCAATGCTTTCAATAAACTCAGTTTGATATTTGTTTATAGAGAAAATGTGCATTGATTTAGAAACTGTTTTGAGTTAGTACAGTTAAGATAGATTTTAGAAACAAGTTGTGGATATGCTATGATTTTGGCTAAGTAAGTCAAGAGAGAGATTGAAAAATAAACGAGCATGATATATTTTAAGAACACCAAAAACAGTTTTAAGTGTGATGCCCTGTAGACTGACAACCCAAGGCCACAAGGGGATCGTATGCCCTAAAGTCATGGCAAGAAGGCCTCGAGGGGTTTTATTCCTTGTAGACCGGCAACAAGTAAGGCCACGAGGGGTTGTATTCCCTGAAGATATGGCAACCCAGGCCACGAGGGGATCTTCGGATCTTTGTAGACTGGCAAGAAGGCCACGAGGGGTTTTATACCCTGTAGACATAGCACTAGTAAGGTCACGAGGGGCATAGTCTTAAAGATAAAGTTCAGTTACATGTTCCATATAGTTTTGCTATTTTATGCAATAGTATGAGATAAGTTTTCTCATCAGAACAGTTTAAGGGAACATGTTTAGTTTACATATAAAAGAATCATGCTATATGTTTAGATTTCAATAAATATATTATGCCTTACAAGTTATCAGATATTATGTTCATCAGTATGAAACATATATGTGCAGGAAACTCATGAAATCATTTTAGCATGAACTGTTTATACGCAAGTTATATCCACAAAGATTATTCTGTTTATCATGCATTCATGCATACTGTTAAATCTTCATGTCACAATTCCCTTCCTGAGCAAAGTGGGTTGCTCAGATTGCAGGAACATCCTATGGTGCAGCCAAGAGTCTCAGCATGGAGGAGCAAGTTTGTGGTATCTAGAAGTCTTAGGTGTTTTGAGTTTTTATATAAATAAAGCAGAAGTGATGTATAGGTTTAAATAGTCTTCCGATGTATTGGAGTTATTATGTCCACATACTGATGTATTTTGTATAAACAGCTATAGATGCTCTGACTACTATCACTTCCTTTAGGTGGACTAGTATACTCATTCGTTTTACAAAGGAGTATGTTATTATATTATGGGGGTTCCCAACCCAAGAAAAAAATTAAGGAATCAGGATGAGAGAAGAGAGAAAAGAAAGAAGAAAAATTTTATACTCCTTTTAGTTGGTTCGTGTTTAATATCAGGCACAAGCTTGGTATTAGCATGCTGGTCCGACTCTGAATCATACTACGGATTTGGGTCGTGACAGTCACCCTCCCTACACTTTAAACGACGTTTCTTATCGAGAAAATTGCAAACATCTTTCTCATTATAGGTCACATTCTCATAACCCCCTGCTTCAACGATGGAAGATTTGATACTACTATTTACCCTAACATCGACATTATCATTGATCAAGAGTCTCCTTCTTGTATCCATACTTATACGTCTAAAAGTACCAAAATGTCTGGATTTATTTGGACTTAAATCATGATTATGATTTTCAATAAACCTCAATATCTTCCATTTTTTATCGATACTATCTATCGAAGCTTTGATCCCAGCTTCACACGAATTTTTTATTGTCGACTTCTTCTTGAAAGCATCATCAACCGAACTATTGTATGTTCCCTCTCGGTTACATTTTAAGTTTATGTAAGAAGTCTCAGTGAAGCCTTTATTTCTCCTTGAATTCCTTATCATTGTTGCAAATCCTTTCGAATAAGCATACTTCTTATAAAATTCAATGACTTCTAGAAGTGAACCAAACTCCATTCCAACACTTGATTCAATCACTAAATTCCTCAATACACTCTCCAGTGTATCCTGCATGTTTTCCTCAACAAGCTATGGTAAATCCTCCACAACACTAGCACTAGCAGCAAAGAATCCAACACCATCCATCTCTGATGTACTCATGACTGCAACAACCTATAAGCCGAATACCAAAGTTAATAATGACATGTAATGTAAACTCTACCAAATAATTTACCATGTACCAATACTGATATATAACTTAAACCTAAAGTATTACATTGTGACCAGTATCAATAACAGAAAACATTCAAACACACCAACACACACTCACTAAAATTATCATCAAACAATAATATGAAAAAACCCATTAAATATCTATAGCCATAATACAACAATGATGGATATTTTGCTACACCTAAAACAATATGTACAACAACAAGCATAAATATATATATATATATATATATATATTTTATGTACAGATTTTCAGTAAAACTAAACTTAAATAATATACACAATCAACAGAAAAGAAAAAGAGAAAGAAAAATGGATACCACGTGAATAGTGACACTGAATGCACCAGTGTAATGCTACTGCAAAACTCACGTCAAATGCTGCTCCAAAACTCAAATGGTGGTCTCTGTCTCTACTCCAAATGGTGTCTCTGTTTCAAGTTCAAGTTCAAGCTCAAGCTTCTACAAAAATGGCAACAATAGAAAATGGTGTATATGTTAACAGTGTAATTATTTCATCAATATTGGTAGAAAATATTAATTCCAAAGCTTCAAAAATCCAACCTTAGTTTTCTCGGCTCAGAACTGTCTCGGTGCGGTATTTTTCCGACTATCCAGCTCTGTTTTATGCTTTCAGTGTTAAATTTTTCCCTAGTTTTCTGCACCTATGGCTTCTGCTACACATTTAAGTGAGGGAGGAGAAGTGAGAAGCGCTTATCAGTTGCTTCTCACTTATTTCTCCCTTTTTTAGAGTGTTTGACAACCCATTTAAGTCCATCCTTAGATAATTTGGCTAATTTTTACTTGTGGGGTCCATGGGACCCTTTGCTATATGTGGACCAATAATATTCATCCACATCCATGGTGTGGAATTAGCAGTGCCCTTTATCTTAGGGTCTAATTATTTCAAATCATTAGATCAAAAGTAAAAGGGATTTCTATGGTATTTGGCTCAAGAATCTCAAGAATTATTCCTCTCATTGGAATACTTCCCGGCAATCTTTTCTATAGGGCTATCTGAATCAGAACAACTAATGAGTATTAATGAGTCTAAAGTGATTAGATTTATTGCAACAACCCTTCAGAACTTATTAGTTCTTGAGTATATAATATTTGTAAATGGCTTATTGCAACAGTCCTTCATAACTTATTGCGTTGATGTAATAAATGAGCTCTCTTTTTTTTTAAGTATTGCAACAAAAATCAGCTTGAAGATGCAATAGAAGATTTATTGCCACTACAATATTTTTTGTTGCAATTGTTGGTTTTATATATTCTAAATATGTAAAACTCATCATACAGTATATTTAAAAACATACATCACATACATAGAAGCAGAAAATTAGGTGGATCTATTCATACATGACATTTTACACATAAAACTAGTAGATCTAAAAAACTTTAATCATAGGAAACATACCTTTGTAGATTTCCAAATTTTATACCTTGATGCCTTCCTTTGATTCTTGAAGAAAACTTGAATCTTCCTTGTTCCCTTGAATGTCTTCACTCCAATGACTATCTTGATGGTTAAGAGTGTGGGCTCTTACTTGTAGAGAATACAATATGAAATTTACAGCAACCTAGAGAGAAAACTATTTTTCTCTCTTTCTATTATGTCGGTTGAATTGTTTATCTCTTTATATCTCAGGTACGTCTAACGTATCAAGCTATGACCAGCCCCCTAGGGTTTTATCTTATATAGCTTGTAGTGGGACCAAAAGGAAAATAAAGCTCTAGCTCTAGCTCTAATGGGCCTAGGACTTCTTGTTATCACATAACTAGCCCATAGATTACCATTAATTATATTTTATTCCACTAAAAGAATATAATTGTACGCTAGGATTTTATTTAATTACACAATGCATCCTTAACTTATTTTAATTGCATTTAAACCCCTCCATTAAATCATCCATAGTGATATAAAGTCATTAAATAAAACTGTCACTTTAAAGTCACTACATCTTATTCCTTGAGTCCCTAATTTAATCTTTTGATTATTCTTATATTCATATGGAATCAAATTTCTTAGAATATAATTTTAGCAACTCTTTACTAAAATAGATTACCATCTTTCTGAATAATCAATTCCCATTAAATTTATCTCAAGGGAATGTTTATGTCTCTAAAAGAGATTATGGATTCCTTCTTGAGTAATAGTGTTCTCACAATATTACATGTGATCATCCAATGTATTGGGATCTATTTGACCATATAAGATCGCACCCTTTAATACATTAAAGCAATCTACACTTTACATTTGAGTTCACTATTCTCTTAGGATTTAGAGTTAATGTCTTAAACAATTTGTGAGTTAATTAATTCAATTGACAATAGTTTGTAGAATAATTACTAGCGGTGGTCTAGTTTAATGCATTCCAAATACATCAACGTATTAATAAGAAGTCACCACTTCCATGATCAAGATAAATCATCATAATTAATATGTTATAGCCTAAACAGATAAAACGTCCAATTTCATCAAAGACTATGAACTAGATTTATGAGTTTACAAGAATTTGTGATTTATATCTTCAGTATATAAATCATATTCAATGCATTTCATGGACTTTACATTATGTCAAATGTTTATATATTTATTCTCTTAAAATAAAACTCTTTTATTATATAAAGTTGTTATACAAATTGGATTTTAGGGCATAAATCCCAACAGCAATAATACTTATCGTAATAGGCATTATTTAGGGCAGTGAATGCTTTCACAAAAAAAAAAAAAAAAAAAAACTGTATTTTCTTTTCTTTTCGATTCGGGTATACGATTAAATTGTGAAAGCTACATGATACAATGAAGCATATGCCATATATACGATAGATGGCAATGAAAGCTACAGATTCCTTTAGCGTGCATGCCTGACGCCACATCAACTTGTCTTGCCTAAACAACATTCAAACGATGCTTTCCTCTGATATATATTCCCTTCAAGAAATTTGCACCTCGTCTCAACTTGCATGTCCCAGCAACAAGACATGAATAAGAAACTGATGTTTATTAATCATACATTAAAGATAATTTCTAAGACATTAATTCATTCTTAAAGGCTATATTTAGAAGACGTTTTCTTTCATTTCTTCAGGAGATTCATGTTCATTATACATTAAAAAAATAAATTCTTGATTTAGCAA
>BKZX01030464.1:0-10045 GCA_014362285.1 Fagus crenata | reverse complement strand
TATGTAAGTTTTGCCCATTAATTAATTAATATTTTTTAGGTATATTTTGAATAATTTTAGACATAAATTATGTTTATTTTAGGTTTTAAAATTAAGTAACAACAATAAAAATCTTGAAAACATATCTAAAATTAATTTAAAGGCAATAATAAATAGCAAACAAGTACAATGACACTCATAAAATGTTGTTGCAAGTACAAACCAAGAGTTGAGGTAAACTAAGCGTATCGAGTAAATATTGGACACGGGTACAGTATCGAGTACGGGTATACGTGGCCTAAAATGAAGTATCCGTTCATCCTATGCTTTTGCTTAGAGGGGATATTATTGTGTGCCTTTTTAGAATGAGCAAACACCAAATTCCTTCTCCAATCTCTAGCCACAATCGAGAGAGCTGAGTAGCTATCAGTTTATTTTAATGCGACTCTGGTCTGGTTTACTCCATTTACATCCATTTTTAAAACCATTTGATGGCTTTCTCTTGATGACTACAACCAGTGTTCAAGAAATATTCTGATAAGCCCTCTTTGCAACTCTTCAACTGTGATTGCTCATGAACTACTTTGTTTCTCATTTTCCAAATAAATTCCATCAATAGAGCTCCATATAACATGAATTGGCTTCTCTGCTCCTAGTCATCCAGATATTATTTTTAAGTGTCTTCTTTGAGTTTTAAGGCAGATGTGGATTTCACATTTCACACTACCATGAGGTAATATTGTAATAATGTTACATAATTAATAAATATATTTTTGTGATTGGTTACGCATTAATTTATAGTATATTTATTTGACTTTTGCCCATGACCAGCAACAATTCCACATCAATGTTCAATATATACCCACAGTGCAAAATGAAGTAATTATGCAAGGATACATTTTTTGCTCAACTTTCACTTGAAATTGAAACTTTCCACACATCCTAATCTCGTAAAACGAGACCAATACAAATAATGATCATTATCTTAAATAGTAAATAGAAAAGTAGAATAAATATATATAAACTTAGCCATTATATTCACCAAACACCTATTTGATGTTCAAGAGCATGAGCATCCAATTCCTCCTAACTTTTGATCACCCAATTCCGTCTGAGCCATGTTCTTTATTTCTTCTCGATCACCTATTTTGTAAACAATCAAACTTACTTTAAATGATTTAGCTCAATTTTCCTCCTTGTTGGGCCATATTTTGACAAAAAAAATTATTTATTTTTTAAATGATTTAGGTGAAGTACATTAAAGTTTCTAAATTTCACTATGTGCATTATTGTTGATGACTTGGGTTGATGATGATAATGATCTAACAAACCAATTTGCTTCATTCCTATTAGGGGTGCATTTGGATTAGTATTATTTTTTCTTAATTTGAAAAGTTTATTTATTTATTTGTTAAAAATTGGTAAAAATAAAGTTTTAACAAACTATACATAAATATTTATTTTTACAACTCTTAATAGTGGATTGCAGGCAAAGCTGCACCGACACATATGTTAAGTCCAGCCAACCTTAAGTCAAACAAGTTGTTGGTTCTTTAGTCAAGTTTTCAATTTTTTGCGTGAAAGATTGTATTTCATTGTATTGAATTTTGTATATTTAATAATATACCATTATATAATGATATGATACATCATACTCATACATATACATTCTGTGTTTCTTGTTTCCTAAGATATCCCTTCTCAAATTTATTATTCCATATAAATACAAATTTACAATGATGAATTTTCCTGCCAATAAGAAAGTTTAGTAGAAACACATTGCCGGGAAAATGACGAATTTCCCGCCAGAGAAACATAATGAATATTTTATCTTGCATCTATTAGATCTTAGCAGGCCATATTGCCATTTGCTTGTATTACCATTCTGGAAAAGAAATCCCATGAATTTTTATTTGTCTGCCTCTGTCACAAATTAAACGTATAATGGTCTTTTAGAATAATTAACATTTTCTCAATTTTAAGTATCAAATCATTGACCTTTATTACTCTATCATATGATATAATTTTCTTGATAGGCACGCGAGGGAGGCACTGATGAATGGATAGGGCAAATTGTACTTGTAATATAGTATTTCATAAGGTATTGAGCTTCCGTCTAGTGCACTTGAGCACTGGACGGGATACAAGATCGACATATAACTTACTTTCTGACCAAAATTTTTATATTTCTCAAAATCGTTTTTTCTAAAGACAACTTCTGACCAAAAAGTGTCTTTCAGAAAGACGATTTTCACATTCAAAAGTGTCTTTCACGATTTTGAATGAGTCCATATTTCAAATAAACATCACAAGAGTCATGTTTGGCCCAAAAACTTTAAAAAAAAAAAAAATGTATTTTTTTAGCAAGTTTAGCACAAAAGTTAAACCCTTTTGTAAAGTGTACTTTGATGTTAATAAAAAAAACCATGACATGTGTGGGTGCCTAGTCCCACATTGGGTAGGATGTGTGTATGCATGCGTGTGTTTAAGTAGTCAATCTACCTTTCCAAAAATTTTGTTTTTTTGTAAAGTGTATTTTGGTGTTAATAAAAAAATAATAATAATAAAATAAAATAAAATTGATGATTATTATTTGGAGTTTCAACACAAATGAGAGGAATATTGTTCTTTCTTAATTTTTTATTAGAGATGTATTTAATGTTAGCTCTTGCCACTGGGATGCTATTGTCTTTATCTTCACTAGAAGTTACTCTTCTTCCTTTGAGCCTTTCATGCTCATATATGTATAAACATCATAGATTCTTTAATAAAATTCTCTCGGTTTGACATACATTCATCACATGGTGGCATGCACTGGTTTGGTATCTTTTGTACTTGCTCCAGAAGGTCTACCTGAAGAGGAATATTTGGGAAACCATGTGAAGGCATATTACAATAGTTTAATTGAAAATGAGTTTATACCAATATGTGGCAAGTAGGACATGTATAATCTCTATGAAGTATGAACACAGGGCCTTGGAAATCATATTACCAATTTACCATAGTTTAACTGAAAAAAAATTTATACTAATATGTGGCAAGTAGGGCATATTTTTTGTTATCCGTATGAAGAAATTGATGTTTCTAACGGACACTACCGGCCCATTCATTAAGCCAAATAAGCAAATGCTTGAGGCCTCAAGCAAGAAAAAAAAAATCCCATATAAAAAAGGCCTCACATTTAAAATAAAAATTAAATAAAAGGCCCTATATGTCTCACATTGCTTAGATGAAAAAATTGTTCTACTATTTTGTATAAATAAAAGCTAATGTTAGAGTCTTCATTATTTAGGATTGAAGTTTTTTCTCCTCCCTTCATATGTAAATAGAACATCTTTATACACAATATTATAAGAATGCCTATAATTTCTATAATAGAGCATATTCGAGACTTTCCTTTTTGTTAAAATAATTTCTATAAAAAAGATGTTGTCTATTCAAAGATTTATTAAAAGGGTCAATTTTTTTTTAGTAAAAAAAAAAAAACTTATTTATATTTTTTGTTTTAGGCCCCCAAAATAATTGGACCGGCCCTCCTAACGGAGACATCTAGGTTCAAATCTTTCTTAACCTGAATGATCAAAATAAAAAGAGAAAAGAAAAGAAAAAGGTGAAGGCATATTACAATAGTTTAAAACTTTATACCAACATTTGGCCTGTTTGATCACTGTGAACACTTAAAAAAAAAAAAAAAAAAAAAAGGGGGCCTTAAAGAAAAGAAGGAGGGGGAAATTTCTTTATACCAACATTTGGGCCTACTTGATCACTTTTGTGTGAACAAAGGGCCTTATTGTGAAAAAGTTAAAAAGTGTAAAAAGAAAAAAAAAGTCCGACCTGCCGGATTCGAACCAGCGACCTAAGGATGGCTAAGGATTAACCCACTACAGTCCTCCGCTCTACCAACTGAGCTAAGGTCGGATAAAGTGTGGCTGCTGGGATTCGAGCCCAGGTCTCCACGGCCACAACGTGGAATTCTTACCACTAAACTACAGCCACTTCATGTGGCATGAGCCTTGATTTAAAATTATTTATACAAACAGTTACAACAGCACAGCCCAAAATTAAAGCAAAGCTAATGTCTTTATTGCTGCTGCAAGCCTGCAACTCCACTGTCTGACTACAGAATGGAATAATATCAACAAATGGATGCCCCTGGTCCTTTGTATCCTAATGCGTAGGATTTATGCAATTTTTTTACATTGAGTAACAAGTTGATTTCATTGATTTGCGAATTCCAGTTAATTCAATTAATAAAATCTCTTTCTATCGAATAAGGAACCTAAGTTTAATTGATAAAATGTCGTTTACACAAAAAAGAAACACATTGCTGACCTGGCATGAAGGTAATAAGTAATCATCATGAAACAAACACCATAAATTTTGAATCTTATCGTATTTATTAAACAACCAGTCTAGAACACAACTTTGAAATGGCAAACTATAAGTGATTGACCATCACTTTTATATGGACCAACCAATCACAATTTGTCACATCAGAGTTGTGATATAAATATTGTATCCCTAGATTTTTTTTCTATAAAAAAAGTGACAAGATCCCAAACTAGGATCAATCCGGCTGCATCATATTTACCCTGACATGAAAGAGAAAGATATACCCTTATGATCTGAAATCTACCTGCATTACAAGCAATATCAAATAAACAAAACTGACATTAACTCCTAATTATTTAAGACAATTGGTAACTTACTTGGTTTAACCAAATTTGATCCTCACTGCTCAACGTAGACTACTTTACTGATTTAAGTACAAATTTTCATTATCCAACATGTCATTTTAAGTATACTACACATTAATATAAATTACATATCATTTGATTAATTAACTTGCAAAACTCCCCATATCTATGTCTGCCAATATAACAAAAGTTAAACAATCTTTACATTACTACGTTTACAATCAAAACTCTCTCAACATACATATGGGTTACATAATATCCGGATTGTTTGAATTTACCCCAAACTCAGTTTCAGCAAGAGTTCAGAACTGGTTGTTCTGGTGTATGGACAGATAGGACAGACAAAAAACTGCAACCCCTCCATACATCAATAGAGATAGTAGATGATCGAAAACGCATGAGCAGTTTTGAACTCCCGGGAATTATAGCAGTGTTCTTAACAATTAAGGCAGGAGAATTGAAATTCTCATTTATTAATAACTTGTAGCCAGAGGATTTCAGATATTGGAAGCTTGGAATGGAGCTTCAAGAAATCTCTCTTCACATGGAAAACGTTTCTGGAAAACTTTTTGCAGGTGGAAGTTATCAAATCCAGATTGCTGGCACAGGCTGAGGAAGGTTTACTGCTTTTGATTTCATGTCTTCCAAACACGAATGGTGCCATCAACAGAGGCAGTTACCATGCAGCTGTCCTTTGGATGGTAACTCACACTTGTGACCTGCAAAATGAAACCCATATGCAATACTTTATCAATATATAATCCAGAAAAAAGGATCTTGTCTATCAACCTACAATACATACTGCTGACAATTTTGAAGGAGGGCTTCAATAAGGGGAGGTCCAACTAAGACCTAGTTTATCAACAGTAACAAAAGTAAAATGTAACGGGAAATATTAATATCATTGTGCAGGAAAAAACGAGATGCAGCATTAGAAAAGTAAAAACTATGAGATACTTAAAAAGACCCCCTTGAATTCATTATGTATTTTCTTAAACAGTGTGGAAACCTCAACAACATTAGCGAATTTCCAATTCCAGTCAAAGGATGCACCTAAGAACGAATCCAAAGGAATTACCAAGACAAGTGGAGACTAAAGTTAACACATCATTTACAACACTAATTTCCACTGGTCCGGGAGTTTTTAAAAAAAAAAAAAACTACATTCAATTTGTCAAAATTTAAACAAGCAAACAATCAACAAGCTATACTTTGAGGCTTACGCTATAAGCATAATCTGACATGACTAAAAGACAAGAAAATAGCTAAACGTGAATTATGTGTTATAACATTGGGTTATTAAGACATTTTAGATTGATATGTGTAATCTAGGACCTCCAAGAGCTTGTGAATCTACTTCAACACGTTAAGCATCACAGCCACATTGATGTGTGCAAAGAACACATTTTTTGTTCTAAAACATTTCAATAAGCCTATCCAATTATATTCAATTGAAGAGTTGATATCTGAGGAAGGAAAAACCCTTTTGAAAATGTTAGCATTATAAGTACAGGATATACTTTGACCATTGAGCGCCATCATATTAAGTGATGCATTTCTTGGGTAAGGGGGTGGGGGAGGGAGTGCTGAGAACTTTACCACTGAGGAATGAGCTCGGAAACTTGACACCACAGATGCATCTACCAGATCCCAGAAGTAAATGAAACCATCCTCAGATCCACCAGTTACATGCGCATCAGTGTTGGTAAGGCAGCAATCCAGTTTGTAGGACTGATAGAGAGCACCCAGTAGAAATGACAAGAGCTCATCAATAATGAAAAATCAAAAACTTACAAAGCTCATTACGGATTTAATTTAGGGTAGCAAAAGCTCATTACAGACACATATTTGAAGCATAGGCATAAGATCCTTTAACAATTAAAAGTGTGGGAATAATTGGACTGTAGCTCATCAATGCAAATAAAAGGTGAATAAATAAATATAGAAAACTTGTAAGTAAACATTTTTGGTAAATAACCATCATTTTCAAAGAGGACTCATTTGTTGATTAGATCAATTTAGGAAGGCACAATGATCAAGTGTAAGAAAGGAGAACTAAGCCTCTGCATGCTAACCTTACAAGTATGGCCTTTATATTCTTGCAATAGTTCACCAGACAATCTGTCATAAGAATGAATCAGTAAAAGGGCAGGCAAAGGAGATAAGATATCTATTGTAAACATTTTTTCATTATTTAAAATAACGTTTTGGTCCCGAGGGAAGGGACAGGGGAGATTCAAACTAGATATCTATTGCCATAATCCATAAAGCTAAAAGAGTTTACCTGTCTAGAAGACGTAAAGTAGAATCTAAGCAACTGGCTAATACACAGTTACTATCGTTTGACAACGAGATACAGTTGACTGGTTGCCCCAAGTTGTCAGATCTTTCTCTATACTATAAATAATAAAAAATAAAAAAAATCAGCAGAAGAAGTTTCTAATCTAAATAGATAGAGTTGATCATATGGATGATTAAAATTTCTAACACATCTTATTCACCTAAAAATAGTAAGATATACAAACAATGTCCTGATTATTAAACAAGTCTGCAACAACACCAAAATATGGATTTTATAAACTTTCCACTAGAGTGCTACATACCTACCAATACGCAAATCAAATGTTCGAACAGTTCCATCAACACTTCCAGCAATAATTTCGCTTTTTGTCAAACAAACAGACATTACACTGTCTGAAATGTTTCGATGACCTGCAAATCAGGTAGCACTCTTGAACAATAAGCCAAATTTAAAACTAATAAAGAGCACCCATGAAGAAATTCCTGATAGACAAAAAGAAAGAAAAGGTAAACCTGAATTGGCTCATTGCTGTGAGACCTACAGTCCCAAGCACGCAATGATTGATCATAGCCAGCTGAAACTACAACAGACGAATACTCATTGAACTTCACAGCATTCACCTGAACCCCAAAAAAAAAAAAAAAAAAAAAAAAACAAAAATTACAAAAAAAGTAATGGCTAATTCAATGCAATAATAACAGGGTTTTTAAATGGTTGTAATTTCTACAACAATAACAAAATAGCCTTAATCCCAAAATTATGGAGTCAGCTATGAATCCTCAAAAGACTAATCAGGATTGTTTACATGTTAGGTCTTTCTCTATCCATTTTCATTCCCTCGACTTGAATCACATCACTCTTTGTCACAAGTGTATTAATTCCTTCATTTCGTATCTATTTCCACTTATCCATCCTAACATTCTCATTTCAGTTACGCTCATTTTACATGATTAAATTATACTTGGGGTGTAACCACTAAGTAACTTTACATTATATTATATTTCAAAAATCTTATTTTTATAGTTAAAAATTTGCTTTGTTCGTCAAGATCATAACTTTTTTACCTAATAAAATAGCAAAGCATATTAACAATATATATATATATATAAAGGAAACAAACCTCGCTATCATGGCCACGAAATTTTCGAATTACACGACCCGTTGATACATCCCAGTAAAACACTTGTCGGTCTCCACCACAAGAACATAACTTGGAATTGTCCCTAATTATAAAAAATTAAAAAAAAAAAAAAATCAATTACCTTAATCTTAATTAGGGCTTTAACTTAACAATTTAACAACTTTAAAGCTAAAGATTATTATTATTATTATTATTATTATTTTATTATAATGAGAGAGATAGAAAGGGTACGGGGTGACGTGGACATCGCGAACTTCACGGCCGTGGGATTTGTAAGTCTTGATGTGGATTCCACGGTGAGGATTCCATAGTCGTATGGTACGGTCTTTGCCGCAGCTGAGACAATAGTTTCCGTTGCTGTTGAATCTCGCCACTAAAACTGCACCCTCGTGGCCCTTGAGCACGTTAGCCTCTTTCTGTGGCAGATCCGAAACGCTCATCTTTTTTTACGCGGGAATGCTATCATGCACTGTCCTAGCAATTCTAAGAGCATTCTCATTAGACGACCCAAACCGTATAAAAACCAAAAAAATAGCAATAACCCCACAAAAACACATAGCATTAGTCTCAACAAACAGCCATTATTCTCAAGCTTTTATACAGTAGCTCGCTCAAACGGTGGAGCAATTGTTCATCCACAAACCCAAATCCTCCCCTTTTATATTATACAAGAAAGTTTATGACTTAATATGCAGTGATACAGAAATAACAAAATATTTCAATTTAGAACATTCCATAAGAAAAGCTTAGGAAACAAATTAACCAACCAATTGAAGAAATATTCACTAAAAACACATTGAAGAATTATTCATAGTCCATGATATTAGATCTACCAATACAGCAACCAAAATTTAATTATGAGTTATGAACTGAACAATACACACGCAAGTTGAAAACCAAACAACTAAAAACAATATTAGAAATTGGAAACAGTACAATCAGATATGAAGCTGTATCATGGGAAAAAATTTAAAAACAGAGGAAATCAAACATCCACTTAGAGGACTTTGGTCGAACATCGCATATATCTTGGCCCTAACTTTCTTGAAGTATAAGTTTTTCTTTATTGTTATTACATTTTAACTTAAATAGCAATAAAACAAACAATAGCTAGATGTTGATTCATCCTCATTTAATAAACATTCAGCTCCTGGATCTCGTGCAATTATCTCGCATGAAAAGCTCTCTAAAATACAGGGAAGTGAAGATTCACATGATGGTGCCAATCTGGACAAAAAGTCTAGAAATTCTCCTCCACAGACTAGTATAGAACCGAATAGAGGTTTGATCAATTTTATTTTTCTTCTGCTTATTCTTCAGATCATTACCTCTCCATATTTTGTAAACATATATTCTCTAGCGATTTAATGAGTGTCTTGTACTAATTAATTAACAGGTAGGATGGTCTTACCTTTTACACCTTTAATAGCTGTGTTTCAAGATGTGCAATACTATGTTGACACCCCTTGGTAATCACATTTAACTTCATATAAGTTTCTGGTAGTTGCTGGATTGATACCTGTTTACATGACATTATGTTAATTCCTGTCATTAATTTTTCTTTTTGGCTTCCAGGAAATGAGAGAACATGGATTCACCAACAAAAAACTTCAAATTCTTTCTGATATTACGGGTGCATTGAGGCCTGGTGTTATTACAGCATTGATGGGTGTCAGTGGAGCTGGGAAAACAACTCTTCTGGATGTCTTAGCAGGAAGAAAGACCAGTGGCTATATTGAAGGGCAAATAAAGATTGGAGGGTATCCCAAGGTTCAAGAAACATTTGCTAGGGTGTCAGGTTATTGTGAACAAACAGACATACATTCTCCTCAAATCACAGTCGAAGAATCGGTGTTATTTTCTGCTTGGCTACGACTGTCTCCTCAGATAGACTCAAAAACTAAAGCTGTTAGTTCTCTATGCACT
>BKZX01030460.1:17343-36300 GCA_014362285.1 Fagus crenata | reverse complement strand
CTGTAAACCAACACAGACATTTATGTAAGTCACCTTATTATCCCAATTCTTGATAGAAAATCAAAAACCTAATTTCTTCTTCTTCTTTTCACCTTCTTTATTGTTCTCGCTAAAGTTTTCCTGAATGAACTGAAGTTTTCAATAATGATATAAGGTTTGTTTAACTCTTTGCATCTTTTTGTAGTTTTCATCACCAAGGCAACAATTTGAAGTTGGAGGATAGTTGAAGTTGAATAAAAAGGATGTATTGCAATCATTGGCAGCTAATGCTCTCGATAATGTCGTACCAGCATCTAAACATGCAAATGTGATGACTGGACCGGGTTGGTCTTTACCCTTCTTTAAAAGGTAAGCTTGTTCTACCATTTCAACAAATTCTTTTGAAGCAACTTGAACTGGCATACGTTGTAAACGTGATTGCATATGAGTTTTTCAAATCTAATTTTTCTCCAATTAAAGACAAAATGGATGACTTTTATGCTTCATTTGGTTTCTAAAAAGAGGTTAGAGTTAGTGAAAGAAACCAAAGATAGAAGAGAAAGTAATTGAAGAAGAGGAAATGAAAGGAAGAAAGGTTGAGAGAATGCAGTGTGCCTAAGACTGCTTAATTAATTATATGAGAGGTGGTTAACCTCTATTTATACATAGTGCAGAACATAGTGCAGAACCTAACAGAATACAGCTAATAGTAACTACCCTGTAACTAAGCCTATTCTGTTTAAACAGTTTACAACTGATTACAACTGATTACATGAGTAATCTATCAGTTAGACAGAGAAACGAAAGTGAGAAATAGAATCTTTAAGTCTGAAATCAGAATTAACAAGAATCTCCCAGAATAGTGCGTAATACATGTTTTCTTTGGTGTGGTTGATTCTGTGATTTTTCTTTTTGTTGCGTACAGAAGAAACATGAAACCTAATTGTAATGGCAGGAAACTGGATAAGATTGGCCCTAAGGGTACTCACATCCAACTAATTGAGTAATTGTAACTAATTTTTTACGTATCTTACACCTCATTTCATCAATAGGTTCATACACATCCTTTCAATCTCTGTTCATCGTAAATGGACAAACTTAAGAATTAACAGAACAAATAAGAGCATGCAATACTTAAATGGACAAACTTAAGAATTACCATTACTTCAACTTTTCGGGAACTAGAATTAGCACTACATTGAGTGGTGTTTTTCCTTTGTTTATTTATTTTCATCAATAGAAACTTTTCCTATAAGGGATTGTTGAAAAGAAAAGCATTTTATAGGATTTTCTCACTATCAAATGTAGATCGTGTTGACTTATTGGACTAACTCTTTTCATTATTGTAGTCTTATTGGGTTCTAACTACAAGTGATTGTGTTCATGGATTAATTTCACTGTTTTTATTGGAATTTTTTGAGTTATTATTGAGTTCATTCACTTGGTTCTTTCATTGTCAAAGGGAAATGTAATGAAAAGCAGCAATTCATGAGATGGGTGTGGGAATCAGGAGAGATACTGCAATATGCTTGATTTTGACAGCCTCAATTCTTTAAAGAGATTGAGTATTTAAGATTACCGACTATCTCTACTTATTGCCTAGATGGCAGAGTTTGCTCCCTTTTAACAGTGGGACTGTATTAGTGAGAACCGGATTCAGAATTTGCTGCCACTTTGACTTCTTTAGGTATGTGTGTCAATCATTAACCCAGATCCTTCATATATAGACATGTACATTGCAATCTTATTTGTCAGGAAGAAAGGGGGAAAAAACAATGAATTGTCAATTAATTGTTCAGGTTCACACTGAGACTCCTCAGGTATCCTGATGCGTTATACTTCCATCTTATACACTTGCAAAAAGTTGAGGAGTCAGAACAAGCTGCACATTTTGGGCAGCATCACAAATTACTATTAATATTTATGTAAAGTCAAGCAAAAATAAATGTTAGCCTTACGGTTCATAAGTCGGGGATCATCTAGAGCTGGAATAGCAGCCTTGACTTAGCACAGATGGCAAAGCAACATTCTCAGGTGTTTTTTGAGTAAGCAGCCCTTTCAAATTTCTCAATATTTCTACCAACACTTCTGAAAGTTTCAAGAAGCATGAGATTCATTCCTGCCAAATTAGTCAATAACTTTCAGAATTATATTTTGTTTGCAGGTTTTCTTTGCTTTAACCATACCACCATCGAAGCTGGCAATTTTTCAATCAAGTTTTATGGCTCATGATTCTAGCAAAAGCCAAAGTTGCTGCTGCTTCCATATTTGCATGGATAGATTTAAAGTTTAAGATAGACCTAGGTGAAGAGTATATGATGACAATGGATAATACAAAGGGAGAAATTGAGCTTCATCATTAAGCTACAAGTATCCATCTACGCTAGATATTCAGGTTTTCCAAGGCCTCAGCTTTGCTACTCATTTTGGTAAAGGCAAAATTTTATCTTCAATCTGTGTTTTATTTTTTACGTCTTTCCAGATTTAGCACCAAAGTTGTACTAGAGTTAGTTTTTTCAACATAATGATCGAGTCATAATTGTATTTTTGTGTGTCTTTTATTTCAGAAAGTTGCCCTTGTTAAAAAAAGTGGGAATAGGAAATGCATAGGACTGCATTGTAGCAAAGATCTTTTGATCCTAACTCAGGTCACTTGATGGAATTGAAAATCGAAAGCTTAATTTGTAGAGGATGACTTGGCAGATGGATCTTGTCAGTCAAGACCCAATTTTGTTCAAGGGCTCTATCCATGCAAACATTGCATATGGGAGGAAAGAAGGAATTGCAAATGAGATGGAAACTATAGCTGCATCGAAGTTACAAATGTGCAGAGGTTCGTTATTGGCTTATGACTGATTAGTAGAGCAAAATATTCTTCTAAATTCATTTAAGCTTTGTAGATGCCCACTTTTTTACCAAACTATGGCAGACAAAAAGAGCCCACTAGGACCATCTGCCGTGAGCCCAAAAGGGGGCAAGTGACGATACGATGTGAAAAAGGCCCAAGACAGAGCAACCCACAATGGGCCCAGAGAACATTGGGTTACTTCAAGGGAAAGTCAGTCTGTTGTAAAAGCCCAGGAGTCATGGGTAATCTGCTATAAATCAGACATTATGGGACCAGCCCATAAAAAGCTCAGGGAAGATTTCAGCCACTAAACGCCAAAAGATAACTTCATCTCTAAAGTGGGAGCCATCAGCTTACCCCTTAAAAGAATAGAACGCAGACAATCCAAAGCAAAAATCTTCTGGAACAAATCCAGAGAAAAAGTCACCGTTCATCATCTCCTTGGGGCGGTAGACTCACACCTGACACTAATGACCGTTGCCAAGCTCTTTCTACACAGCAGACAAGAGAGATAAACAACGGCAGACTCACAAGAAGGGAAAAGTCTCAACCAAAGGTAAAAAGACAATCTGAGGGGAACATGAACAGGGATAGCTGCCATCCCTCTTGCGCAGCAGACGAGAAACAAACGGCAGAATCACTAAAAGGGAAAAATCTCAACCAAAGGCAAAAAGGCAACCTGAAGGCAATATGAAAAGAGAAAACGCAGCCCAGACCTATGGTGGCTGCTACTCCTTCCACACGACAAACGAGAGTCAAGCAACGGCAGATTCACAAAAAAGGGGAGGATCTCAACAAGAGACAAAAAGATGTTCTGAAGGCAACACAAACAAAGGTAACGCAGTCACCAAAGCCCAAACCTATGGTGACTGCTACTAATCTTCATTAAAAGAATAAGGGGGATTTGGTTTGGAGGCAGGGGGGTTATTTCCTCAAAAGGTATTGAAGTCTGCTGCACAAGTGTATCATACCTGTTGGGGGGCATGAACACAAGTGACCAGCAAACCTCAAATACCTTAATGAAAACATGTACAAAGCAACTTTTATCATGGAGTCAACCCCAAAACCAGCCTTTCACTGATTCAGTCCGCAACAACATTTTTTGTCCTATCGAGAAACAGGGTCAGTTCACTATCATTGGAGGGATTAAGGAAGAGCCTCATTACCCAAAAGTTAGGAGGATGGTCAGGATAAAACCATGGGCTCCTTGGGTTATGGCAGACTGCTATAAAAACGGGGAAAGAAACATTATCAAAACAACTTTTCAACCTCCAGCAAAACAGAAACCCAAATCAAAAGACAAGAAGAAGAAAAAGATCAATATCCAGTCACACCAAAACATTCTTTGCAAAAACTCCATGAAAACAGTCAAATCCATATACACTACGATAATAATCCCTTCAAAAGATCCCTAAATAGCCTACTCCATGATACATGTTTTCCAAGGATAATCCTCCCCCTTTCACACCAAACCTACCTTAGTCTTTTAGCTCATCTGAATTTATTTTCGTGTTGTTCTAGCTTGTTCTCTGGACATTTACAATTGCTGTCTGCTGTAGCTTTTATTAACAAAGGGCCATCATAGCAAATCTGCAACTCTCCTCACCAAAAAGCCCAACATAGCAGCAGATCAGAAAGGAGTGCACCATCAGCCATCAGGCAAGCTTAAGGGCCTGGTTTGGAGTTTTGGGCTCAACAACCTATCAATGCAAGTTCAACCCATCTTCAACCAATCACAAACCGACACTTGGCACCCGGTGATTTTTGAGCATCCACAAGCTTTTTCCTTCTTCCTACAATTGAAAAATATAAGGGTTTTGTTTTGTTGTTTTGGATTTTAGCTTTTTCTTGTCAGTCTTATGGAACCAGTAGCCATTGGACGTCGAAGATATTGCTTTAAATAAGTCTACAAATACACTCAATGTTGAATATGAATGAGTAGCTCAAGATTGACTAGACCGAGTGATAGTGAACCAGGCTACAACCTTGATTATGAATTTGCCACCTCGACAGTACTGGGAAGGTTTTGTGATTTTTTGAAGGAGAGTTGCAAAGAATAGTAAGGATCCATTAATTAAAAAACATTATATCAGGTACTTTTTAGATGATTGATTTTATCTAAGTGCAACTTGTCTCATGATTGCCTTTCTGTTTAAGCAGATATGAAGTTGATAGCTAGAACCTGATGATGCAATCTGATGCTGAGACACCTCTATTATTGGCCTACTAGAATTTCATTGGCTATCAATGTTCCTACACTTCACTTCTATAAGAGGGAAACTCTAAATGTAGTATCTAATCCAAGAGCTAGTGAAGAGCATTATTAGGACTACAACATGTAATTGCAGGCTTGATTTTTATTCTACTCGAGTCATCTACAACAATTGCCTTTTCTAGATTTTTGTCATTTCATCGAGTGCTGAACTTGCAATCTTGATTTTCCTTTTTATCTGGTTTGTTTTTTTTTTTTTCCATTTTGAACCATGATCAATTGTAAGGTAGACCTTGAGGATTCATAGGTTTCTTATCTCTTTTTTAATATAACTCATTCATTTTTTTTTTTTCCTGCATTTTATTAAATCCGATTATTTATGTGTTATTGTTTAATTAAACTAGTCGCAAACCCGTGCAATGCACGGAAAATTATTAAACTAATGAAAATAAGATCTCAAGAAATCTTGTTTTCTTTTTTTTTTCCTTTTTTTTTTTCTTTCTTTTTTATATATAGTTTGAAATGTTTCTGAAAGTAGAAGATTGTTTCAATCATCATGTCATTATAGTTTGATAAGAAAGTTTTGTGTAAATGCATAACATGCTTAGAAACTATAAATGAAGTTAATAATATACTTATTGTTGTCTGTTTGCAACATATCATTTAAATTATAAAATTGAACAATCATATAATAAAATAAATATAAAATGGAGTACTATCCTAGAGATATTGTAATTATGCTAAAATGGACCTTAAAAGAGCATGTAATATGATTCTTTAGGTTAAAAAAAAAAAAAAAAAAAGTAATATGATTCTATAGTGAATGAAGCCTCAACAATCCCACCACATTATGGGTGCAAGTGATAGTATTTTATTATACATATAATGACCTATCAATTAGTATTAAAAAAGTACATAAAAGAAAAGACACAAAAATATTGTTTCTTAATAAATAATATTTAGTATTATAACATAGCCTATATTAAATTTTGCCAATTACAAATATATGGCAAAAAGCTTTGGATGATAAAATTATTGGAAGCAAGTCTAGTCTGATCTGAATTTGCCAACAACCGAATTGAATGGGCATCGATGCTTGGGATTGTTCAACTCAATTATAAATTTCTATTATGTCCAAGATCATTGTATAAGGAATATCTAAACAGAAACATCATACAAAATATGTTCATTAGTTCAATGAAGAAAATTATAGCAAAGATGTAAACTAATTTGTATGAAAAAACTAACAAAAGCATGAAAGCTAAATGTAAACTATATAAAGAGTTCAGAAAACTAACTAAAACAGAAAAAAAATAAAAATAAAATATTTATCAATAATAAAAGAAAATTCTTAAATCGACATTTATTTACCCTCTCCAAAGTTTTCCAATAGGGTGAGAGAATAAAACACCAATTAAAAAAATAGATACTCCTAGAGTCTTAGGCTTTTTTCTTTTTCTTTTTTTCCTCCTTCCAGCTAGTTTAGCTTTAAAAGATATGTGATAACTACAAAGTGAAAGGTAATTAAAGTACTTATTTGTTGCTCCTCTAGCTTTCTTGTTATTTAAATCAATTTGGTCCTTTAAAAAGCAAAAGATCTTTCTCCAAAAAGTTTGAGAGTTTTATATTTTGGTCCAAAAATACATAAAAGTGCTTCATTTGCCTTATATCTGATTGTAATAAAATTTATTTACTCTTGCTACCAGACATTCATCATATTATGTTACTATTTGTTAGTTGACTGCTAGACAATACAATCAAATTTAACAGCAGTATGCAAAATATGTACATAATTATTGTTGGGGTTGAAAATAGAGAATGACTCAAAAGAGAATATAATCAAAGTGGGCTCTAAGGGTCTAGTGCTTGTGTATAACAATAGTTAGAAGTAAAACAAAAAACATTGGTAGAAAGTAAACCCAAGCCCCTTTTTTTCTGGAACACTTTGATGGTGATGCGAACATTGAGTCACACTATATATTCAATAATAAAAAATGACCTTTACTTTTGATAATTACCAATAATATAACCCCAAAATAACTATGAAAATAACCTTAATTGGAAAATTAGCTTGGAAGCTCCAACCTTTGCTCTATATGCAATTTCACCATGTAGTGCTTGCTCCATAACAAATCCACCCTACAATTCCAATGGGGTAGGAGGTTATAATATATTTTAGCAGATAGTTACACCTATCTGGAGATTTTAATATCATTTAACCGATAATAAGACTTACAATTTAACAATATAGTCACTTCATAACTTACAAGTTCACCTCAAAACTAAATTAGATTATCATAATGGGAAGGGAATAAAAACCTTTGATTGTTCTTCAACAAAATATTCAGAACTACAGCAAGCAAAAAGCCAAGGGCATCAAAGCACACTGTTTAAATCTAAAACCCACACCCAAAGTTAGAATATAATTCCTTGTATATCAAAGAGGAAAAAAAAAATGCTAAAAAAAATTATAAGAGACCTGTGCCTTTGCAGAAACTTCACCAGGTTACCTGCAATTGCAAAGCTTTGGCGACAAAAATTAAGACTACACATGAAAAGCTGGAATATTCAGCAACATCTGCCATCAAGCACATTTTCTATGCTCTTTCTTTTCCACACTCCAAAAATAAATTAAAAATTTAAAGTTATTTATTATACAAAAACTTATATCCTTTTGTCTAATTGTTTTATCCTTGAGATCAATGATAACTTGATCGAATAAAATGTTTAAAATTTTTATTCGATTTTCTGAATAAATTAGTTAGCTATTAAAATATGCGTGTAACAAAATGTTTTGGTAGTTTCGTCTACACCAAAATAATAATGCGTAATTGTAGGGAGAGAGAAAATGAGGTGGTTTTCTAGAGCTTGTGTACCAATCTTTTCCAGACTTCAAGCCAAGCTTGCAATGGACACATAATTTTTTATTCAGCTAGCAAGCATCCCAAGTTTGTGTCATGGTTGTTGTCAAGATCCAGCCACCAAACAAACAGTAAAATAGTTATATATTCGCAGGAAAATAAAAATAAAAAAGACTCACCTTGGATTGTTGTGGAATGGTCAAGCATTTAGACAAACACCTTGCAGGCAATATCAGAAGAGCTCAATCCATTGGCCTAAAAAGCCGAAGCTATCACAACATTGGCAACCCATACCACAAAATGTGCACACACTGAAAAGGTTTTTAGTTAAAAAAAAAAAAATCCAAATCCACCAGGAAAATAAAGAAAAAATAAAATTTTTAAAGAAATATTAAAAAGACTCACCTTGGGTTGTTGTTGGGGCAACAGGTACTAAAGGTCTAAAAGATTTAAATAGGAGACTGAGCAGAAGTGTGGCCATGATTTTGGTAGGCGTTAGAAGAGGTTGGATTTAATGGGGAAGGGGAAAAGATAATCAGGGAGGGAGTTGAGGAGTTTAGCGGTAAGAGAGAAAAGAGGGGGAAGTAGGCATTAGATGAGAGAATGGGAATAGACAATCAGAGAGGGAGAAAAGTCGAGCGGTAGAGAGAGAAAAGAGAGAAAGGGGAAAAAGAAGAAGAAGCATGAGGGGAGGGATCAAGATCCTCTAGAATTTCTAGGGTACTCTACCACATAGAGTTCTTTTAATTCTAACCCCTCTTTTAAAATAAAAGGTCCAGATTATACCATGTCATCTATCTACCAAATAACTCTCCTAAAATAATGATTTAACCTCCCATAATAATGGTTTTAAACAAAAACGGTGAACTATTTGCAAAGAAGAATAGGGAGAAGGAAGCCATAGCTATGCCATCTCAGTATTTTTTTTCCTCCTACAATTCTTGACTCTAGGTTTGTTAAACTTATTAGATGCCATCGTTGGTTTTTGGGTTGGAAGGGATAAATTCTATTAAAAATTTAAAAATAGGTATTGGTGGGATTAGGCCAAATGATGACAATTGATTTGTTTTTGGAATGCATGATTACAAGGACATGGTGGTTAATTTTTTTCTAGGTCTGTTATCTTGTTATCCCCTTTTCCTCTGTAAACTAGCATAGATCATTTATGTGTGTAAAATTTTTTCGACAGAGATGAAGATGAAGAAAACACAAAAATAAATTAAATTAAATTAAATTAAAATTAAAATTAAAAAAATAAATAAATAAATAAATAAATAAAAATGAAGGTTGGGAAATTTCTTGGATGATTCTAGATACAAGTTTGGCTGGAGCTTGGCTGGAGCGTGAGTCTTTTGCCTCTCTTTGGGAAGTTTAGGGAGAGAAACAAATCTATGGACATTAACGTGAGATTTTTGTGAGTTTTTAATTTTTTTTTCAAAAAGCAATTATTTTAGGAAGATTAGTTAGTGGATAGGTGACATGGCATAATCTAGACCTTTTATTTTAAAAGAGAGGTTAGGATTAAAAGAACTCTATGTGGTAGAGTATCCTAGGAATTTTAGAGAATCTTGGTCTTGAGGAGAGAGGAAGAGATGCGTGTAACTATAACCTGGATTTAATGGTGGGTTATGAGGAGTTAATGGTGGGTTAAAAGCTTCCATATATCCTTAAACTTTAAGGCTGAATAATTTAATATCCTTGATTTTATTAAGGTTTTAATCAAGATATGCAAAGGAAGGAGAGGAAAAAAGAATATACATGAAGAGAGAGATAAATATGAATCGGATTATTGTGGGAATAGGAAAGCTGATGTGGCAGGCTTTGGAGAAGATAAGACATTTTCTCTCTGCTTCGAGTTTTAATTTATATACTACTCGCAAACCTGTGTAATACACGGAAAACTACTGAAAATAAGATCTAAACAAATACTGAGTTATTTTACTTAGAACAAAAGGTAATATAAGCTTATTAGATGAAGCAAATACTCATAAACCTGACAGGTGGACCCTAAAACATATATTTGTAAAAAGAATTAGTAAAAAATAGCACACCCATCTTTTCAAATGAGACAATATGTATGACAAACTATGGGTTAATATAAAACATTAATAACTATGAACAATAAGCAAACTGGCGCACTCTTTGTTTATCGATTCCAATACAAGAAATTATGTCAATTTTAAAGCAAAAAACACAAACACCTCGAGGAATAGTCACTTTAACCTCAAGGCTATATCACAATTTGAGAAATAAGAGGTATCCTTCAGCTTTAGTTCTAGATTTTTACCCAACACCCATAATCTTAAGAAAGAGAATTTTTTTGGCTTCCATTAAGATTAAAGTGAAATTATCACATGAATTATAGAAGTGACAGTAGTGAAAAAAATTTAAACAAAACACATTAGTCAAAAGGACCACAAATTATAACCAAATGTTATGGTTTAAACCTTTCCTCGAGGTCTTGACTTCCATTTATACATGTTAAAAACTGTATTTTGCAAAACAAAATGGGAAAACTATATGCAAAAGATTCCATCCTTTAATTGTAAGTTTACATACATAATCTAAATTTAGTTTTACAACAACAAAAACATAGTACTTCATATTGTAAATCAACCTCACTATACAAATGCACTCTCCATTTCAATGTATTTTTCAAATCATTCATTTTTCTTTTCAAACACTATTGCATTCATTATCTCAAGAATTTTAACAAACACTATTGCCAATCTATCTCTGTTCTAGGCATCTAATCTGCATAAAAGCCAACAGCAACCGCAAGAGCTATCCCGTTGCTCAATGCTATGAGGGCATTCCACCTAACAATCTTGACCCAAGCATCCTCCTTCTAGAATCCCATCTCCTTTCTTTGAACCTACATGTCAACAATTTTAAGTGAGAAAGTTTACAGCAAGTGTTTTCAAGTAAAAATCATGTTTGCACAAAATCTAAGCACCCTAACTCACTAGCTTGATGAAAGACAACCAAAGCCTGAGCCCAATATCACATTTTGACTACAAAGACCAAGATGTCTCATCTCTACATCAAAGAGAAGATAAAGAAAAATGCAATTATATTTACTGTAAAAGCAAAAGCAAGAGAACAAAGACCAAGAAAAGCCTAAGTACCACCAAAGCACTTCTATCATTACAATGGTTTTCACTACTAAATTGAAATTTTTTATCCTCACATTATTTCTAACCACAACTCAATAAGCCTACAATCCATAAAAAATAATTAATAAAGGGAGAGTTCAAGTATATATTGTCATCCATAATCAATAATCAAAAAGCCTTATAAATAGTTATAAAAAGAAGAATTAAGCCAAATACATTAACATAATATCATTCATAATAGAGTGACCCCAAACCCAATCAACCAAATTTACCATTTTGAGAATATCTGGTTCTCTCTCAATTGGCCTTCTTCCACAAGCCACTTCAGTATAACCACACGATAGCTGAAAACATCAGTCTTGTCAGTTGCTTTCCCATACTTAAGATACTCAGGTGCAAAGTATCCCATTGTTCCAACAGTAAATGTTGACACAAGGCTCTTATCATTATTCATGAGATTTGCCAATCCAAAATCACCCAGCCTCACATGAAACCCCTCATCCAACATACATTACCAGTCTTTATGTCCCTATGAATGACTTGTTCACATTCTTGATGCAAATATATTAAAATTGAAGCCAAGCCAACAGGCAACAGCAAACTGCTTATTTGCACACATTCAGATTAGAATAAGAAATTAAGGTCACACTTGGAGGCCTTTTGTCGAACACCTAGAAGATACAACCAAGATAAAATAGAATTTTGGTTAATCTACAGGTGCTGAAATTCAGGGAAATAAATAAAAACCAATTTTTCAACTTATGGCGAACAAATCAAACATAGAATAAACTGGATTTTAGTGTGCACCACACCATCAACTGGATTTTAAGTCGTTTGGCAGTGTGTGAAATATTTGTTGTAAATTGAATCACACCACTCTCATTATATTTGCATAACAATATAAACTCCAAAAATTCCTATTTTTATACACATATTTTTCCTTTTCTGAGAGAGAAAGAGAGTTCATGAACAGCCAACATCAATAACCAAGCAAAATTATTATTTAAGAAATCAAAAATCTATATATATAAGAACAACTCCACCCTTCATAGACTTGCTGTGAATATTAATTTTTTAGTATAGCAGTTTGAATATTCATAATAATAAATATAAAAGAGAAAGAGAAAGAGAGGAAGAAAGGAAATACCATATAAGTGGAAGTGGTACTGTAGTAGTAATAGACTAATAGATAACACTAACAGAGAGAGTAGAAAATAGTTGAATAAAATGGAGGTATAGAGGGTGGTCATGATGATGACAATGTGAGTTTTAGTGAGGGGGGCTTGCAGAAATCTATATATATAGCAAAAGGCAAATGGCTCAAGATGAAGAGAGAGATAAAGACTGCCATGGTTTAGGCGGAGGAGTTTTTTTTTTTTGCTAAAGAAAATAAGAACTTCATTCAAACAGCAACAGTAATACAATTAAAATCTCTAAACCAAGCCTCCTCTACAAGGGGTGGGAGATTTTTAGGGAAAAAAACAGCAGGGAGTTCTAACTGAGGACCCAATTTGGCAAGCGTATGTGCTACCATATTGGCCTCACGTTTCACCCAAGAAAAACTACAAGACTTAAAATCAACACCTAAGGATCTAACATCATTACAGATCACCTCAATATTCCAGTTTCCAACATAATTATCTTGCAGCAGCAAATCCACCACCATTTTGGAATTACTTTCAACACAAATATCACTCCATTTCTCCACTTTGGCATTTTGAATTGCCCACAAAACCGCAGCAGCTTCAGCCACTAGCGGATCAAAGGCATGAACAAGTTTCACCCAAGCTTTAACAAACACACCTGATTCATTCCTTGCAATTACAGAAATCATGGCAACATCTTGAAACATAGCAACATCAACATTAAGTTTCAGAATCCCACACGGAGGAGGACACCACTTCAGATTTTTATAACCCACCAGTTTGGTCTCAAACCACATACCCTGCATATGTTCCACAATTCTAAACTCTAAAGCTTTTATAGAAACCATGGGGTTTTCTAGTTTTGAGTGATGGACCAGCTGATTCCTAAATCTCCATATAGTTTCCAAAGTGAGAGCAATCTGAACAGAAGCAAAATCTAAATTATGTTTCAACATACCTTGAGCAGAATGAGGTATAGGAGGATTGACAACCAACTTAACCACATCTATATCTTCATTAACTGAGAATAAATCAGCTTTAATACCCCAGCATGTCCCAAACCAAAACATCTTCGTTGCTTGACACTTGAAGAACAAATGAGCAACAGATTCAACATCAGCATTACATAAAGGACAACAAGGATCACCTTTAGCCATCCTAGAGAAGAAATTCAGATTTGTAGGGAGAGCACCACACCCAATATGCCATATTAGAGTTTTCAACCTCTCATGCATCTTACATTTCCAAAACTTATGCCAAATGGGATTCGGAGCAGCAGGCCATATATTCCTTTGGAGAAAAACCAAAGCTGACTTAACAGTGAACACCCCTTTAGGATCAGCAACCCAAGTTAGCTTGTCAGCTCTAGGGACTAAAGGTAAGCTTATCCTTAAAATTGCACTAACAAATACCTGATCAAACATTTCCTCAAGCAACCCAATTCTCCAAGCATTAATCTCCCAATTAATCAAATTAGCAACAAAAAACGGATTGGTGTTAAGAAAACCAGCTTTGGGGCTAGGAAGAAAGCCAGGGAGCCAAGGAACCCAAGGATCTTTCCAACAATCCACCTTCTTACCATCACCAATAACGAAGCAAGCTCCATTCCGAATGAGTGGTTTGAGTCTTTCAATGGCTCTCCAGGTGGGAGAAGATTTTTTTAGAGGCTCCCTATTAATCCAACCCTCTTTAACTTTATATTTGCTTCTAAGAGCATGCATAGCTATCACGCCCTAACACTATCATCCAAGTCAACTTTGCCATCAGAACAGCATTAAATTGTTTGGCACAACGGAAACCCATTCCCCCCATAGCTTTAGGAACACATAAATCATCCCAAGCTTTCCAAGCTAAGTACCTACCAGATTCTTTGCTCGGATTCCACCAAAAACGACAAATAGAAGCATCCATCTTATCACAAATCGAAGTAGGGACATTCGAGGAGGAAAAAGAGTACACTGGTAACGCCATAGCAACAGACTTTATCAAAGTAGCCCTACTAGCCCAAGAGAGAGTTTTGCTCCTCCATCCCATCAATGTAGCCTCAAGCTTCTCTTGCAGGAATCTAAAATCTTTAATTCTGCTAGAGGAATTGAACAAAGGGGATCCCAGGTAATGGGCATTTGCTTGAACTTTCTTCATGGCCAAAATAAATTTAATCTCCCTTTTTTTATCACGCGAAACCAATTTTGAACAAATAAGGCCAGACTTGTTGCGGTTGATGTTCTGACCAGACCATTCACAATATGTAACCATGCATTTATCCAAAATTTGAACTTCATTACTATTCGCCTTGGCAAACAACATTATGTCATCCGCATACATCACATGGGTAAAGGCAGGTCCATTCACATTCATCTTGACTCCACTAATTGCACCCTTCATAAATTCTCTCTCAATAAGTCTTGATAACACTTCCTGACCAAGGATGAATAAATACGGCAAAAGTGGATCACCTTAGCGAAGTCCCCGAGTAGGAAGAAATTTTTTCGTAATACCACCATTCACTAGTATAGAAAAGGATATTGATGAAATACACTCCATAATCCAACCAATAAAAATTGGACTAAAGCCAAACTGAATCAACACCCTCTTGAGAAATTCCCAGTTAATCTGGTCATAAGCTTTCTGGAGATCCAACTTCATCGCAACGAAACCACCTTTCACTTTACGCTGCTTAAAACTGTGGAGAATTTCTTGAACAATCAACTGATTCTCAGCAATCCATCTACCTGGGATAAATGCTGATTGTGTTGGAGAGACTAAATTAGGAATAATAGCTCTCAACCGATCAACAATCAACTTAGAGATCACTTTATATATAGTATTGCACAAGCTTATAGGGCGAAAATGATTAATGGTTGACGGATTCAAAATTTTGGGAATAAGAAGAATATAAGAATGATTTACTTCTTTAAGCATTTTACCTGTGATGAAGAAATTGCGCACTGCCTTGATAACTGAATTCCCAACCACCTGCCAATATTTCTTATAAAACACAGTTGGCAATCCATCTGGACCCGGGCTCTTCAAACTTTGCATACCAAAAATGACATTCTTAATCTCTGTAGGGGTTGGAATTTGACAAAGACCAGAGTTCTTAGCGTCAGTGATATAGGCGGAGGAGTTGAGATGGTAGAAAGTTGCTGGGTATGGAAAAGTCTAGAATCCTAAAACGAAACGCCAATTAACCCTTTTTTTTCAATACAACGTCGTTTTAATATAATTTTTGTTCATTTTTTTTTTTAAATGAAGCCTGTTACTGATTTTTCTTTCCTTTCGTTACCCATATAAAATGGTATTATTTAGCAAAATATATATATATATATATATATATATGAAATGATATTGTTTTGAAACTGGTTAGTCTATCAAAATTAATGAGGCAAAACAACTATCTTTTGAGGCAAGTGAAGCAGCACATGGTAAAAAAAAAAAAAAAGATTTTAAGAGTAATTTAATAATGTAATAAAATATATGTATAATTAAATGCCTTGACACATGACACTTAACCGATAATAAATCTCATGCAATTGACATGGACAAATTAATTTTTGCCATGTGGTGTGTTATGTCCATGTCATTCAAAATCAATGCAATATTTTGACAAATGTCAAGTCATATAAATTTCAAACTTAACAAATGGCAAGGATTTGATAGAGTCCTCTGCTTTAATATATATATATATATATATATATATATATAGATTATAGATGTACCTTTGTCTTGATGATATTTCATCTTGTGCTCCTTTTTTGGCGTGCTATATGTACATGTTTTTTAGTCAATCATATGACATATCACAGTCAACATATAAGTTTATTCATTTTAATTATATCAAAAACAAATAATCGTGTCAAAAATCTTGTGACATTACCCAATTCTCCTCACATCCTCAAGAAATCGTTGTGTGCATAACACTGGGCTGGATTGTAACAGGTCTCCAAACAAGATAGCTAATCCACTTAAAATTACTTATAACATTTAACATTATTTGTAACATTTTACATGCCCACTCAACAGCAACAACCATAGAAAACAAGAAAGAAAAAAGAAAAAAGACCTTACTTATCTTGACATCGAACCCTTGATTAACCTCCCATTAATCAAAGGATCATTATTCATCGTCTAAACCACAAGACTACAAGGTCAGGCATCCTTGGATCTCAATAATACCAAGTAATTGAGAAAGCTAGGACCTGTTTAGATTCAGAAATTGGGCTATTGAATTACATAGTGTCCACCAACAGTCCATTTCCAAAAGGCCTTTGGTTGTAGCAGTCAAGGTTGTTACCATAACCAACTCCAAGAATGTCACAGTACCTCTTAAAGAACCCAATGCGATCTTCCACCTTAGAATTCCAACCTTTACCACATTCAAGCCCACCATTGATGATATTTGTGATGGCACCATACCCGCGAGCCCGACCGGCTGCACTGTCAGCACCAGAAGGGTTCCATGATCCGGTGATTACATCATGGCATGATGGCTTTGGTGACTGTGGAGTCATCCAAAACCAGAATGCTGTCTTAAATGAAATTACTGCGTCAGTGGCCACAAGGTCTGGGTTGTTCAATAGGTCCACCCCTATGGCTTTTCCACACCGCCCATAGTTGTAGTTCCTGAATTATCATAATTAATTAGTGATTTAGTGCAAAATTTAGATAATTAAATTGTAGATTGTAAGGTCATGTACTAACCATGAAAGTTGGATTGGACCTCGGCCATAATATTGCCTACCAGAAGCACAAGGATAATTGGGATCAGAAGCACAATATGATCCAGGGTTTTGTTCCCTAAGATAGCAATATCCCCAAGAGTATGGACCATCAGGTGCACTTGCCCATCCTCCTACATGTACAACATAGATTAAATCATGTACCAAAGTCAAATTTTTGTTTTCTTATAACATATAGTATTGGTTTCATGTAATCTGTGTAACAATTTGTTTATGCTGACAGTATTGTAAAAGTGAATATATAGGGTATGAACTAACCGGTAGTTTCATGTGAAGTTTGGCCTAAGAAAGCAGCTATCTCCCTTTTTCGAGTGGCAGTGTCCCCAGTTGTGGCAAAGCTAGGAAAGGACTTTGCAGCGGCTATGAAAGCATCATAGGTGTAGAAGCCCTTTGCAGGGCAGGCACCATCATTTCGATGCTTCAATAGCTGATTAAAAGCATCCTTTGAAACGAGACTACCAATGTCCCCACTACCACCACATTGGCTTTGGCATTCATTGGTGCAGTAATCAGATGTGGTGCCACACCAACCAAACTTGCTGCAGCACTGCCCACCTGGGCAAAGAGCACCTCCTGCTTGCCTTCCACATTGCTCGGCTGAGCCTCCTTGGAATGAAGACAGCAACAACAAAGAGAGAATTATCAAGGCCCAAAACCTCATTTTCATATTTGTTATGTGTTTCAAGTTGATGTTTGAGGAGGGTGAGTGTGTTGGTATATATAGGGGATGGTAGACACTAGAAAGATCTAGTTTTGTTTGTTTATCTTTAATGTTTTTGGACTTGTTCAATAACGATGGCTGGTTTCAGCTTCCCATCTTATCCAGTATTACTTTAATAATCAAAAGGTTTTAAAAAAGAAAGATCATGTGGGCGGCTTTTTTAGTGATCTTAGCTTCTTGTACATGATTGCTATTAATAAATAGTACATAGTAGACATCATTCATTATAGATTCATTCGCGACTTCAGAGCGTGTTAAACAGAACACCAAACAAAGAAATCTATTGTCACTCTTGGTCCTAGGAAGCAAGATGGATAATAAATAGATTACAGCGCTGGTGTTTTGCTATGTCTTGGGACATGATGTGACCAATATGCCATTTAGCATAACAAAACAAAAAAAAAGAAAAAAAAAAACTAGGAATAGAGTTATTTGTCGCTCTAAGTTCTAACAACGAGGATAAAACTTAACTACAGTTCCTTAGATTAAGTACATTAGGTTTCTCAATTAAAGTCAAACACATGGTTTCATTAACCAATGAAATACAAATAATGTTATCTTTTCTAAAAATATTTAAATTTAATATATTCGTAAAATATTTTTCAAAACATTTTTCTGAATGTAACCAAACACAGAAAAAAATTCATTTTCTCTAAAAACATTTTGCAATTGAAAATATTTTACAGTGAAAAAACGAAGCCCTAGTGAATAAGGTCATTTTGGATGGAAATATTAAAAATCGGTGAAATGAGTTTTTTTTTTTTTTTTTCCTTGCCTAGCAATATTTGTTTGGAAACTAGTCCGATGTCTTACATTATACATATATGATATTTCCTGCACGCTGGCATGATAGATGCAATATTGATCACATATTATTGCTTATAACTTATAAGCACTGTATATGTCGGCATAAAACACTAACATTATTATTGGTAAAAAGAAAATGTCAAATGTGACTTCAAGCTTATAAAAATATTGCCTTTTTGAAAAGTGAATTTCCTTGATAAAGTTCGTATACGAAAAGCAGGATATGGCCAAGGAAAGTGAGAATATCCCTTAAATTATAGGCCTTTGCGATAGCATGCACCTTTAATTAGGTCATCGTATTTCATTTTTTTTCACTCATTCACAGCCTAACGGCGCGTTTTGCCCAAACTCCACACAAGGAAAGGGAAATGTATCAACATAGACCAAGACCGAGGACCATTGCATCAAGTTGAAAATTGTGTTATGATGCCCTGCACTTGGATAACCCTGCCTCTACCATTTAGCAGTGTCACTGTACAAAATAAAATATCATCTAGAGGGTCCATATATATAACTTGTGTTATCGCCC
>BKZX01030460.1:0-17333 GCA_014362285.1 Fagus crenata | reverse complement strand
ACTGAATAGTTGTATCCAAAACAATGGGGTATTTTAATAATCATCAAAATTAGTTTTGTTAAGTGTTAACTCATCAGTGAATTCAAGCTTCAAGCAATTTTAATCAATTTCAAAGCTGTCAATATTCCATTTGTCTTTAGAGAGATTATTTAAAATTTACCAAACACTGTTAACATTTCACATGTTTCAAGCAATGAAACTTTTCTGGCTGACTATGGTTTACCGCCCAAAAACGGAATAGAAACAAATCGTTTACAGAAGAGATGAATAGAAAAACAAACGTTTTCCTTATTAAACGACATGACTACCAAAGTGGCAGAAGATAGCAGGAATAGTAAAATAGAGATAAAACATGTCGTTGAGTGGCAACGACATGAACATCAATTAAAATGACTAAGAACAAATATCTTTAGCCTATGAACAGTAGAAAGAAAATAGAAAAAAGATTTTCACATTCAATGAATCAAATAGCTGTCATATTCCATCATTCTCTTGGTAACTACTGCCTTAATGGATAACAAAACAAAACAAATAATTATATGGATGACAATGCAAAGTCGCATTAAAATTGGTGCAAGTTGGCTAAAGTCTTATTCTAACTTATTTATGACATTGTCCTTGATATTTATAAAGGAAGGGAAGACCATGCTACTATTCTATTGCTAGCAAGTTATGGACCCTCTTAATGGATAATTATATTTTATTTTGTACATTTGATAATTGTTGAAGTAGCTTAGGGTAGGTAACCTGATAAATTAATTAGGGTTATCCAAGTGCAGGGCACCGATCCATAACACAATTTCTAACTTGATAACGATGGTCTCCGGTCTTGCCGTCTTAGGTTGGCACATCTCCCTTTCCTTGTGGGCTGTGAATGAGTGGAGTGATACTATCATTGTGATTGTCAATTGGAAAATGAAATATGATGACCTTGCACGAAGTGGATAAGGCCTAATGGCTAATTCATGGGATATTCTCACTTTCCTTGAGCATATTCTACTTTTCGTACTATACTACTATTAACTTGACAAGGAAATTTTGTTATGAGTAATGTATATGACATTTTTATCATTTTTTTTAACAAGTTGATTTGACTTAAGTGATGGGAGTATACCACATTCATTTTGTTCTCAATCACAACTATACGAGCAATTGTGAAAAAATATATGGAAAAATATTGTGTTATTAGATTTCTTGTATTGTTATAAATGTGAAGTGCAAGTGACATATAAGCAATAATATGTGATTTTACAACCCAAAAAAGAAGAGAAAAGAAAAGCAATAATATGTGATTATTGTAGATTGTGTGAATTTCGGAAGACAAAGAATCACGATTAAGACCTCGGTCTGAATAGATTTCAGACTTTAACAAACTAGTTAGGACTTGCAATTGAGAAGAACAAACACCTACTTACTAGACCAAGATCAACCCAATGAGGTTTGACATTTGATCCTATGAAGGTTTTGTCAGTGATTGGGTCTCAGTTATTGCTCTTAACACAAAAAGATTATGTGTATTTATTTCCAATAAAATGATCAGTTAGAGTATCTTCGTCATTTTCTGGGGTATTTATACGTGGGGTAAATGATGATTTACAGTAGATGATGATTCACTGTTCGTTTTCCCAAAGAGCCAGTGGGTCAACTCTGACTCAGTCACTATTCTCAAACTGATTGATTGGATCTGCTACCATGATTTTTGTTATATTCCAAAGATCTAACGAAAGTCTCCATTCTGTCTTAAAACCATTAATGCTAGAAAATTAAACCCTGATTATACTCAAATTACACATTCATTTCTAAATGGTGTCAGTATGATCTTTCTTCTTGACTTTTTGAAGAAGCTTCAACAGATATTTTCTCGGCAAGACCTTATTTGGGTATTAGCCCCTTATCACATCATTGGCCTAGACCGAGATCATAGTTCGGTTGTGTGACACAACTTGTGTCCCTCTGTCTGGAACTTGGGACTACAAATTTTACCACTCCAAATTATCTTTAAGGATCATACAACTTATTGGTCCTGATATTGCCTCTATGCTTCTTGAGCTATGCTAGGCTAGCTGGCTTCTCTCAATCCCTAAAGGAGAAGAGAACGAATGCAGGCCTAAAATTTCAACTTGTCAATGTCATATGTTTGAGAGGAATGGGTTGGGATAATTTTTCAGCATAATTTAATTAGATCTACAGAAACAATATATATATATATATATATATCAATTAAAACTAAAATGACCATCACTTTCACAATCAATTTTCAAGATATGATATAACATCCTTACTGCTATTTGACAGCAGAGATGCATGAAAGAAAAAAATTTCCATATCTTTTCGTAAATCATTTAGCAATGGATTGCAGATATCATATATGCAGTATTAAAAATGGCATCTGGTTGTTAACTCAAAGCAATCAAAGGACTCTATTTGTTTAGAAAAAAAAAAAAAAAAGGACTCTATTTGTAGTTAGATATGCCATATTGGAGTGTCACACAACATAGCAAAACACCAGCATATATGTTATCTATCATTCTACCTTTTCTTTGCTAAAATCTATCATTCTATCTTTCTTTACAAGATTGATAGCTATTTGATTAGCAAACAAAAAAGAAAAAAGAAAAGAAAAAAAAAAAGGAAAAGATTGAAAGCTATTAAGAGAAGATGGAAAGCCAAATCACCATCGTTATTGAATAAGTCCAAAAACATTAAAGATAAACTTACAAGACTCGACCCCTCTCTCTGGCACCCCTTATAAATACCAATCCATTCACCTGCTCAAACATGAACTAGAAACACATAACAAGTATGAAAATTAGAGGAGAACGAATGCGGACCACAAATTTTAACTTGTCAATGGGTGGATATCTTTCCTCTGCTCCCTTGAGTGCTTGGCTCGTGTAATAGACGGGTAGCTGTCGTCCGTCTTCTTCTCGAATGAGTGCCGAACTGATGGCTGTCGGTGAGACGGCTAGATCCAAGTAGAGCTCCTTTCCTTGTTTAGACAAACTGAGTAATGGAGGTGTCGTCAGGTATCTCTTGAGTTCCTCAAATGCCTGCTGACATTCATTCATCCATGTGAAGGCTTTCTTCAACATCTTGAAGAAGGGTAGACACTTGTCGGTTGATCAGGATACGAACCGGTTGAGCGCAGCTACTCTCCCCATCAGTCTTTGAATTTCTTTGGTTGCCTTCGGTGGCTGCATTTCTAAGATCGCCTTGATCTTATCCGGGTTTGCCTCTATGCCTCTCTGTGAAACCATAAAATCAAGAAATTTTCCTAAATAAACACCAAATGCACACTTACTTGGGTTCAGCTTCATCTGGTATTTGCGGAGTGTTTCGAATGTTTCTCTGAAGTCGTCAAGGTGATCGTCTTCTTCCTTGGACTTTACCAACATATCGTCGACATAGACTTCGACATTTCTGCCGATTTGGTTGTGGAACATTCTGTTCATCAGTCCCTGGTAGGTGGCTCCTGCGTTCTTCAGTTCGAATGGCATTACTTTGTAACAGAAGAGTCCTCTGCTTGTGATGAAGGATGTCTTCTCTTGGTCGCTCTCGTCCATCACTATCTGGTTGTATCCTGAAAAAGCATCCATGAATGTTAATATTTTACGGCTAGCTGTCGAATCGACTAGCTGGTCTATCCTTGGTAGGGGAAAACTATCTTTTGTACAGGCTTTGTTTAGGTCGGTGAAGTCGACGCACATTCGCTATTTCCCAGTGTTTTTCTTTACCATGACTACGTTGGCCAACCAATCGGGGTAGAAGACTTCCCTGATGAAGTTTACTACAAAGAGTTTGTCCACTTCCTCCATGATGGCGTTGTTCCTTTCTGGAGCGAAGACTCTCCGTTTCTGTTTAACTGGACGAAGAGTGGGGTTAACATTTAGTTTATGAGAGATAATGGAAGGGTCAATACCTGGCATGTCCTTGTGACTCCACGCGAAGACATCCTTGTTGCTCTTCAGAAATTGAATGAGTGACTCTTTCATCCGTGGGGGAAGGCTAGCACCAATTCTAGTTGTCCTTTCGGGTTGCTCGTCTTCCAGCTTTATCGTGTCCAATTCTTCGGACGGTTTTACCAGGACCTTCCGTTCTTCGACGGTCATGGTCTGGTTCTGTCCTTCTGACCCTAAGGAGGCGAGATAGCATTTCCTGGCAGCCACCTGGTTTCCTTTGACTTCACTTATTTCATTTTCGGTGGGGAATTTGAGGAGGAGGTGGTAGGTGGAGGTCACGGCTCGAAACCGGTTGAGAGTCGACTGTCCAATGATTGCATTGTATGCTGAAGGGCAGTTGACGACGAGGAAGTTGACAGTTTTGGAGACTGTCTTTGGTTGAATGCCGACCGTGATCGGTAAGGTTACGATGCCAACTGGGCGAACCTTGTCCCCTGTGAATCCCACGAGTGGTACATCTATGGGGCGCAGTTTGTCTTTGTCGAGTCTCATTTGTTGATAAGCTAGAAGGTAGAGTATGTCAGCTGAGCTTCCGTTGTCTATCATTACTCGTCTAGTAGTGAAACCTGCAATGTTAATTGTTACAACGAGGGCGTCATCGTGCGGTTGATGGGTTCCCCTGGCATCTTCCTCGCTGAAGGATATAACTTGATCATCGAGGCGGACATTCTTGGGGGGTCGTTGGACGACCATGATGTTGTGCACTTGTCGCGCATATGCCTTCCTCTAAGCATGTGAGGTTCCTCCAGACGCCGGTCCCCCAATGATGGTTCTGATCTCTCCAACGGGTCCCGACCTGTTGTTTTCAATCTGTTCTTTTTGGGCTGGAGGTTTTGCTGGACGGGTATTTGTTGGACGACTGACATATTTCTGTAGCTTACCTTGCCGGATGAGTGTCTCTACTTGTTTCTTTAGTGCCATGCAGTCTTCTGTGAAGTGCCCGTGGTCCCTATGGAACCTGCAATATAAGTTTTTAAGTCTGCTATTGGGATCTGAACGTATCTTACCTGGCCACCGGAGTGAAGGATCGTCCTGTATTTGCATGAGGAGCTTGTTGATAGGTGTGTTCAGAGGTGTAAAGCTGCTGAACTTTACAAAAGGAGTGGTCGTCCGTTTACGCTCCAGGGTTTCGGTGAATTTTGGAACCTTCTATTTGGCAGGTTCCTGCTTACGTTCTTCAACATCTTTTCGTCTCTTCGGGGAAGGGTCGTCCATTGCTTCCAGGGCGTCCTCAGCGTTCATGTGCTTTTAGGCTTCGTACATGAGTTCTGATAGGGTCTCCGGAGGATCTTTGTAGAGATCATATAGGAAATCTCCTTTCCGTAACCCCGCCATGAATGCGGTCACTGTGACGTCTTCCTTCGGGCGATCGATTTTCATTGCTTCTTCATTGAAACGGTGCACGTATGCTCTCAATGACTCTCCCTCCATTTGTTTGACGCTGAGCAAGTGAGTGGGCAGTCGTCCTTTTCGCTGGCTGCCAATGAAGTGGTCGATGAATGCCTGACTCAACTGGACGAATGAGCCGATTGATTCTGATTCGAGCTCGTTGAACCATACCTTTGCTGATCCCCTTAGTCCCATGGGGAATGCTTGACACATTATTTCTTCTAGAATGGCCTACAGCTGCATGATTGTTTTGAACGCTTTTAGGTAATCAAACGGATCCTTGGTCCCATCGAAATTTTCGAGTAGTGGCACCTTGAATCTGGATGGAAGCGGGAAGTTGGCAATGCTTGGAATGAATGGCGAATCAGCTCGATGTACGAGGTTGTCCAAGTTGCGAGCAGCCTTCGCTTTCAGGCTGTTCTTCATGTCTCCCATTTGTTTCCTTATTTCATGTAGTTCTTCTTCTAGGCGGGCTGTTTTATCATCCGGACCTCTTGGGGATCGAACCAGGTGATTTGGCTGTCTGGACGAATGGTCCGGTTGATCCGGACGTTTCGTTGATCAATCCGATCGTTCAGGCTGTTTGGACAACCGATCTGGTCGTTTTGGCTGTTTGAACGATCGTGTAGTTTTAGCCTTCTTCTGTCAGTTGGGAGGGGCGGAGCTTCCCGTGCTTTCCCCCCTATGCTTGCTCTGGGGTGGAGTTTTCTCCACCTCGTCTTCCCTATGGCAGGTTACCTGATGGCTGTCAGCTTCTTGGTTGTTCGACCCGTTTTCTCCCCGTGGGGGGCGTTGGTTGTAGTCATGGGGAGTCAGTGGCCCCTTCTTGATGTTCTGCCACAACTCCTTGTTTTGACAAGACGTTTCCCGAGCAAGGTCTTGAATGCTGGTTGCAATAACCTACATTTGTCTCTCGATCAGGGTCATTGGAGGATCAGTGCTGGTCCCCTTATGATGGTGGTTGCCTTCCATTGTTTCAGCTGACTCGCAGGGGGCCCTTTTGTTTCTAAGAACTCTCGTTCTCACAGATGGCGCCAACTGATGATGTCAAAAATCAGTGGGTCCCTTCCTGCACTTCAACTTAACTTATTGGAAGACTTGCAACCACAATCAACAGATCAAAGAAGACACCGGAGGGGGTCCGGTGTAGATTTCTCCGATGATCAAGTCAGTAATTGGAGAAAAGAGATTAGAGAATTTTTAGTAGAATGTAAAAAAGAGTGAATAGTAAGAAAGAATCTTGTACCTCTGGTGTTGATGGGGAGGTTCCTTTTATAGCGTGTCATGATGTATCAACCGTTTTGGGGGGTTTTAATGCTGCCTTTGATTCTTGCTTGTAGTTAATAGGATTTTGAATCATGTAACGTATCAACAATTTATCGAGGACAGCTGGTGTAACGTCTCCTTGATTTGCGCATTTTTGTCTCGGGTTGGTTATGGATGGTCGTCATTGTATAGACGATCGTCGTGTGTGTGGTGTCGGGGGTATGAGTCGTCCATGCAGGTTATTTTTGGTGATATCAATTAGGACTACAATATGATATTACTTGTCATCTAAAACAATTGCCTTTCCTAGATTTTTGTCATTTCATTGAGTTATGAACCTGCAATCTTGATTTTCCTTTTTATCTTTTTTATTTTATTTTATATTTTTTGAACCATGATCAGTTGTAAGCTAGACCATGAGGATTCATAGGTTGCTTGTTTCTTCTTTAATATAAATCATTCCTATTTTTTTCTAGCATTTTATTAAATCTGATTATTTGTATGTGTTATTGTTTTATTAAATTGTGAGGAGATTTGTGAATGTTGTCTTTACAATTATAAATTCATCTATTGAAGCTTTGATTCCAACTTCTACCTACCAAAATCAACTATTGTTTCTTTTATTTTATTTTTTTGGGTCTGAACTGAAACTATTACCGGGGTTCAAATCATTCATACAAAAAGTGGCAACAAGAGATGGAAATGACAATCCAATCCTTAACCACATAATTTATTGCAATCTTCTTTCTTTTTCTACTTACATTCTTTCATATGTAATTTAAGGATCAAAATATAGTGTGTCTAAAGTCACTCCTTACTAAAAATAACAGAATTTAAGAAACATTGGACACTTATAAATAGCTCATTTGGATACATGTTTTTTTATTTTTAGTTCATTGGAGGTTTATTCGTTTTATGGGCCACACAAACGGTCTCTCCCTTCCTTAATCCATCTCTTTTAAAACTATTACTAGTTGAACAGAACATTTATTGATTCAAACTTTAAACACGAGGATTGTGTAAAATCCTCATTAATCCATCCTAACCTCTTTAATATATAGGTTTTTGATTTGGCTAAGTACAACTGTACAAGTAAGAATTGGGCTTATAGTATCAACATTGAGGCCCATTAAATTACTTTTGGGACTTTTTTTTTCACAACTATTGGTGTCATAGGCCTGTACAGTCAAAATGCCCAAAAAAGACAAAAATGTATATAACAGATGGAGGCATCATAAAGACTAATGGCCCCATCGTTATACTCTGAACCAAAAAAAGAGAGATCATTTTTGCTCCTATTTTTTGCCATATTGGTTTTAGAGGTGTAAAGTTTTATGCATATGCTTACGAACTCGCATGTTTTGAGATTATGTATATTATCTCGGATGCTAGAGCTAGGCATGACTCCAGGTATTGTTACCGTGACCAAATTCCAAATCAACTTGATCTTGACCAAAATGCCAACCCAAATAAATAAATAAAAAAAAAATTGATCATCAAACTCACTAATTTAATTTGAGTTGGTACGTGAGTTTGATGATAAGATTTTTTTTTTTTTTTTTTTTTTTTTTTTTTTGAGTTGGCATTTTTTTATTATTAAAATTTGAATCGGTATGCCACGTCAAACATTTTTAATTAAAATAAAAAAATAAAATAAAATAAAATAAAACTGTTAGTCACGTTAGCATTTTTCATCCGATACTTAAGGTGATGACCATTTTGATACAAGATTGAAAGGTTAAGTACCAATTTGATACAGTTGAAAGATTAGGGATCAATTTGACGCAAATGCCAAAGGTTGAGGACCAAAACTATATTTAAACTTTTATCTATTTTTTAAATGGTGGGATTTGAGAGAGCAAATAAGAGATTTGGACTCTTTAACTTTTCCATCATATCTCTTCCTCTCCCTATCATGATTATCAATCTTGTGCTTCATCTCCCTTATTTATGTTTTACTTTATTTTACTTTATTTTTATTTTTACATGATACTTGAACATGCAACAATCACCAAATTCACAGAATGTAATGACTTAATGTAAAGTGCGAGAGCCCACTCCATGAATTTTTATTTTTTGTTTGGATATAAGAACAAATTAGAGCTTTGAAAAAATTGTCCCATCATACCTCCTCCACTTCCTATCATCTACAAAACACCCTACAAAAGGCACTCTAAAATTTATCTAATCAGATTTTGAACCAACCGTTAAAAAAAATTAGCTGGATCAAACAATATTTGATTTTAATCAGTTTGTTTGAAGCACAAGACAGTCATTATTTTAGGTTGTTATGAAAATATTCAATACTATTTTAATTTGCAAAAATAATATATGAAGAACAAGTCTTACTGTAGTGGGTAAGTTTTCGTGCTACAATTAATTTATTAAAGTAGTAAGAAGTACTTTTGTCAGACTTTCCAGAAAAGAGCTCCCTTATCATTAATGACCACTTTTGATTTTATAGTACACAGTACTTCATATTCCGTTCCCTCTTCTCAATGTGGGACGGTTCTTTACATGATAAAGTACAATAAAGTACAATAAAGTACAAAATTTCTATAGAAAAGTATAATATTCTATTTGTCTCCTATTATTCTTTAAGCGTCATCTCAATCCTCCATTATAGGCTTGGGCCGAGCTTCACGTTCTGACCTCTGATATGAGTTTGGGCCGAGCTTTACATTTTGTCCTCTGATATGAGTTTGGGCCGAGCTTTACATTTTGTCCTCTGATATGAGCTTGGGCCGGACTTTATGCCTCAATTTCTGATATGGGCTATTCCTTTCTTATGGGCCTATTTCATATTCAAATTTCCCCACCTCCACTTACATTTTACAATATTTGTCAAACTAAATAAATTTAAAATTGTAACTTTATTAAAGTCATTTATGCTTTCCCATCATTCACTAAACTACTAATTTGCGTGTATAGACTGCCTTTGACGGAAAGGGAGGAATGAGAAGCTTGCTTCTCATGAGCTTTGGGTATCGGTTCGTTCCTGCTTTGATGGCTGTCATGACGATTTAGTGGTGGCTTTTAAATACAAAAGCTCTATAATAGATTCTCCATTGATTTCGGTTGCATTTGCTTTTTCAAGTGTCTTATAAAAGACACAACTTATATTATGCATTAGATTATACTTTCCAATTACACAATGTAAAATAATAATAATACTGAGGAAGGAAGGAAGCCTTTACGTGACTAAAGAGGGAAGAATTAGACCTTACGTGACTAAAGAGAGAAGAATCAGATGTAGATTCAACTATCAAGCCAAATAAAAAGAGAGAATATTTTTTTTTAGTTAATCTTATCAATCAAAGCCCATAACAGAATAATGATTTATTTTTTCATCTCTCTATATCCAGATCTTACCATTGATAATAGAAAATTGCTAATGTTACAACCCTTAATTACATTTCTCAATAGGGGTGGAGCTAGAAATTTAACCTAGAGTGGGCATACATTTTGATCTCAAACTTTAATAGAAATAATATGTATCTATTTGTATACATATAGTTTGATAAATAATCTATTCATTAATACAAAAAAGACCAAAAGCCGATATACATTATGTATATAAACAAAAAGTAACAAAAAAGAACAGACAAATGCACAAAACATATTGGGACTACCCCTTATTGGGATTCCTGGGTTTGAAACCTCTAGTCATATTTGGACTATCCCTTATTGGGATTCCTCCATGTAATACAGGTATATGTGGGATGAGGTACATATACATATGAAAGAATAGTCATTAATTGAAGATCTTTGTACATCATCTCATCGTTATAAAAAAATAAATAAAAAAATTCTCAAAACTGGAGATCTATTATTCTGGAAGGAAATATCATTGGTATCTAATATCTTAAGTACAACATTAAAAATAGTAGGTTTGTGTTTCCAAAGTTCCATAGTCAAGTTTTTTCTATAGTTACAATAATATTTAAAGAGACCTTACCAGTTAAGTTAACTGAAATCCATGTTCTATAGTCAAGTTTGAGTGTTCCTTGATGCTGCAAGTCATTTCTTATTTTGTGTTGCATATGGTTATTGTCTTTGTTTATTTTTTTCATTTAGGTCCAAGAGAGTAGTTCTGGCTTGTGAGTCTCTTGAGGTGTATGTAGACAGTATTGCTTTATTGGGAAAGGATTTACTCCCATTGAAAACCTTCAATTTCTTTCAATTTTTAGCTAGAATTGTGACACATGACATTTATTTAATTTTATGTGGTTTCAATGAGTGTTTTAAAACTATTGGATTTTTTTAAATGCCAAATGTCTCTTATCTAGATAAAAATGGGAGGATATTGGAGGATTCAATGGGAGGGGATCCTCTCTCTGCTTTATCTAGTTTTGTTGAATAAATTTATATTTAGTAAAAAAAATATGTACCTTGACCTGCAAAGTTAGAATTTTTATAGGGATCCCGTAAGAAGGTCGTGAAAATTATAGCAACAATGATGATGATGCAGATAGTTAGGCAAGTACTTCAAAATTTAATGACCCAATGGCAATAAATCAATGAACTATTATAGCATTAATTATATCTTATATAGTCGAAAATATGCTCCTAATATTTGCTTTTTTATTTTTTTTGGGAAAAATTATACTTGCTTCAATAGCCTACAACACACGCTCGCTAAGTGAAAATGATGGATCAAGATTAGATGCAATGTCATTTTGAATGCTGAGATTGAAAATTGTTTTTTGAAGTTTCTATCTTAGTCTTCCCACTATCAAAAAGTAATTTTATAATCTTTTAACATTTTTAATATATCTTATTGGACGGTTGAAATGGAAAGTTCAAAAAACGACTTTCAATTTTAACCGTTCAAAAGGTATTGCATGGTGCAATACCCTTGCAACCGATCTCAATCCAAGAATTAAGAACGATTAAGTATTAAATCAAAAGAATATGCTATAAAGGTGAATTAGCTCAAAAATAATTTGAATCAATATAGATGAAGGGAACTATATGAGACTCAGGCCAGCTCCGACAGCCCATGTGATTCTTTTGTTTTTGTGTTTCTTTACAAGAGTCATACTGATACGTGGCATATAGGCATCTAACTGTAATGTGTAAAAGTACTGTTTGCTTATGATTATCATAACAGAATCTGCAAGAACTTTAAGCGGGGTCTTGTATATATTGATCACTCTGTCTAAAGCCATCTTCCTCACATATCAATCATTCTCATCATATTATCTACCTTTCATTGTCTCAAGAGTGACCATTTAGCATTCATTCATTCACCTACCACTGTGAAATGGCGGAAGTAGCTCTCACCAAAGTTGCTGAGGGAGTCATTGGCCAATTGGGCAACCTAGTTGTCCAAGAGATTGAACTGCTCTGGGGTGCCAAAGATGATCTTGAAAAGCTTCAAAAAACAGTTTCGGCAATCAAAGCTGTGCTTCTGGATGCAGAGGAGAAGCAGGTGCAGAGTCATGCCATCAAGGATTGGGTGGAAAACCTGAAAGATGCACTTTATGAAGCTGACGACGTGCTGGATGACTTCTCCACTGAAGCTTTTCAACGGGAAGTGATGACCCGGAATAAGAAGGCAAAAAAGGTATGCATCTTCTTTTCCAAATCGAACCAGCTTGCATATCGTCATAAAATGGCTCATAACATTAAGGCTATTAGGGAGAAGCTAGATACCATTAACCTAAATAGGATGGAGTTCCACTTAGTGGAACGTATTGTGGAGACACCACTAAGGAGTACGATGAGGGAGACTCATTATTTAGTACCGGATGAAGATGTTATTGGGAGAGACAATGATAAGAAAATGATCATAGAACGTTTATTGGATTCCAATATTGAAGAGAATGTTTCAATCCTTCCTATAGTTGGAATGGGAGGATTAGGCAAAACCACATTAGCTCAATTTGTATTCAATTATGAAAAAATCCAAAAACATTTTGAGAAAAGTATGTGGGTATGCATCTCTGATGATTTTGATATAAAAATAATTGTTGAAAAAATCCTAGAATGTGCAAAAGGTAAGAAACAAAAAAACCTTGCAATGAACACATTGGTATATGACCTTCAGAAAGAAATTGTTGGAAAGAGATACTTACTTGTATTAGACGATCTGTGGGAGCATGATCGAAAAAAATGGTTAAGCTTAGAGAATCTTTTAAAGGGCGGTGCAAGAGGTAGTAGAATATTAGTGACTACACGTGAGATGAAGGTTGCAAAGACCGTACAAACTGTTGAACCACATGTTTTAAGCGGTTTGAATAAAAATCAGTCTTGGTCTTTATTTAAGCAAATAGCATTTAAGAATGGACAAGAACCTGAGGATTTAAGCATCAAGGAACATGGAATGGAAATCATTGAAAAGTGCAAAGGAGTCCCCCTTGCCTTAAAGACTATAGGAAGCTTATTATATGGTTCAAACTCAAAGAATGAATGGTTGGCTTTTAAGGATAAAGAACTTTCCAAAGTAGGTCAAAATGAGAATGATATCCTACCGACACTTAGGTTGAGTTATAATCATCTCCCATCACATTTAAAACAATGTTTTGCTTATTGTAGTTTATTTCCAAAGGATTACATGTTCAATAAAGAGATACTGATTCAACAGTGGATGGCACAAGGGTTTATTATGTTCGATGAAAATAAATGCCTAGAAGACGTTGGTTGTGATTATTTTATGGATTTACTTTCGAGATCATTCTTTCAAGAAGTTGAAGAAGATAATAGGGGCAATATAAAATTCAAAATACACAATCTCATGCATGATCTGGCAATATCAGTAGCAGGACTAGAAAACACCACTTGTGTCCTAAATGGGGAAAGCGTTGCTGAAAAAACTCATCACGTGTCATTTGGTTTTCATCTAAGCTCATCATCACAAATTCCAACCTCCTTGTCTAAAGCATATAGGATGAGAACATTTCTATTGCCAAATCAACCTTCACGGTATCCAGGACAAATAGAAGGGGAACGGTCAGCTTGTGATGCATTTGTTTCAAGTTTTAAGCTCTTGCGCCTGTTAGATTTGAATAACACAGGGATTAGTAGCGTGGCATGTTCTATTGGTAAGTTGAAGCATTTAAGGTATCTTGATTTATCTTACAACTGGAATATCAAGATGCTTCCTAATTCCATTACGAGGTTGCATAATTTGCAAACACTGAAACTCTCTCGGTGTGACAAACTCAAAGAATTGCCAAGAGATTTTTACAAATTAGTTAACCTTAGACATCTTGTGATAGATGACTGTGATGAATTGAGTCATATGCCACGTGGACTGGAGAAATTGACTAATCTCCGGACATTATCAAAGTTTGTGTTGAGTAAAAAAAGCGATTCAGTCTCTGGGCTTACCCGTGTATTGAAGGAACTTCACGGACTAAGTGGAGACTTGCAAATTTCAAATCTGAGACATGGGAAAGATGGCGTATTAGAATCCAATATTCTGAAAGAGAAGCACCTTCAAGACTTGAGTTTATGTTGGTTAAGAGAAGATGTCGATGAAGCCGACGTTGGTTATGATGAGATGTCACTCGAAGCTTTGCAGCCACACCTAGATCTAAAAGGATTGTCTATATATCATAACGGGGGAGCGAGACTTCCCAGTTGGCTTCCGTCTCTTACCAATCTTGTACGACTTACGCTATCCAATCAAAAGAAATGGCGACATTTACCATCATTGGTTAACTTTCCTTTTCTCAAATTCATGTTTTTGGGATATTTGGATTCTCTTGAGAACATATCAGAAATGGAATGCCTTAGCAGGCTTAGCGAACTGTGGTTGGTTGGCCTTCCAAATTTGGTCTCTATTCCGGTGGGGATTCAACATATCACCACTCTGCAGACACTGTTCATTTCGAGGTGTCCCTTCTTATTAAAAAGCTGCAAGAGGGAAAAAGGTGAAGATTGGCCTAAGATTGCTCACATCCCAAACTTGTTTTGGGATCTATCTCGGCTGTAAACCAACACAGACATTTATGTAAGTCACCTTATTATCCCAATTCTTGATAGAAAATCAAAAACCTAATTTCTTCTTCTTCTTTTCACCTTCTTTATTGTTCTCGCTAAAGTTTTCCTGAATGAACTGAAGTTTTCAATAATGATATAAGGTTTGTTTAACTCTTTGCATCTTTTTGTAGTTTTCATCACCAAGGCAACAATTTGAAGTTGGAGGATAGTTGAAGTTGAATAAAAAGGATGTATTGCAATCATTGGCAGCTAATGCTCTCGATAATGTCGTACCAGCATCTAAACATGCAAATGTGATGACTGGACCGGGTTGGTCTTTACCCTTCTTTAAAAGGTAAGCTTGTTCTACCATTTCAACAAATTCTTTTGAAGCAACTTGAACTGGCATACGTTGTAAACGTGATTGCATATGAGTTTTTCAAATCTAATTTTTCTCCAATTAAAGACAAAATGGATGACTTTTATGCTTCATTTGGTTTCTAAAAAGAGGTTAGAGTTAGTGAAAGAAACCAAAGATAGAAGAGAAAGTAATTGAAGAAGAGGAAATGAAAGGAAGAAAGGTTGAGAGAATGCAGTGTGCCTAAGACTGCTTAATTAATTATATGAGAGGTGGTTAACCTCTATTTATACATAGTGCAGAACATAGTGCAGAACCTAACAGAATACAGCTAATAGTAACTACCCTGTAACTAAGCCTATTCTGTTTAAACAGTTTACAACTGATTACAACTGATTACATGAGTAATCTATCAGTTAGACAGAGAAACGAAAGTGAGAAATAGAATCTTTAAGTCTGAAATCAGAATTAACAAGAATCTCCCAGAATAGTGCGTAATACATGTTTTCTTTGGTGTGGTTGATTCTGTGATTTTTCTTTTTGTTGCGTACAGAAGAAACATGAAACCTAATTGTAATGGCAGGAAACTGGATAAGATTGGCCCTAAGGGTACTCACATCCAACTAATTGAGTAATTGTAACTAATTTTTTACGTATCTTACACCTCATTTCATCAATAGGTTCATACACATCCTTTCAATCTCTGTTCATCGTAAATGGACAAACTTAAGAATTAACAGAACAAATAAGAGCATGCAATACTTAAATGGACAAACTTAAGAATTACCATTACTTCAACTTTTCGGGAACTAGAATTAGCACTACATTGAGTGGTGTTTTTCCTTTGTTTATTTATTTTCATCAATAGAAACTTTTCCTATAAGGGATTGTTGAAAAGAAAAGCATTTTATAGGATTTTCTCACTATCAAATGTAGATCGTGTTGACTTATTGGACTAACTCTTTTCATTATTGTAGTCTTATTGGGTTCTAACTACAAGTGATTGTGTTCATGGATTAATTTCACTGTTTTTATTGGAATTTTTTGAGTTATTATTGAGTTCATTCACTTGGTTCTTTCATTGTCAAAGGGAAATGTAATGAAAAGCAGCAATTCATGAGATGGGTGTGGGAATCAGGAGAGATACTGCAATATGCTTGATTTTGACAGCCTCAATTCTTTAAAGAGATTGAGTATTTAAGATTACCGACTATCTCTACTTATTGCCTAGATGGCAGAGTTTGCTCCCTTTTAACAGTGGGACTGTATTAGTGAGAACCGGATTCAGAATTTGCTGCCACTTTGACTTCTTTAGGTATGTGTGTCAATCATTAACCCAGATCCTTCATATATAGACATGTACATTGCAATCTTATTTGTCAGGAAGAAAGGGGGAAAAAACAATGAATTGTCAATTAATTGTTCAGGTTCACACTGAGACTCCTCAGGTATCCTGATGCGTTATACTTCCATCTTATACACTTGCAAAAAGTTGAGGAGTCAGAACAAGCTGCACATTTTGGGCAGCATCACAAATTACTATTAATATTTATGTAAAGTCAAGCAAAAATAAATGTTAGCCTTACGGTTCATAAGTCGGGGATCATCTAGAGCTGGAATAGCAGCCTTGACTTAGCACAGATGGCAAAGCAACATTCTCAGGTGTTTTTTGAGTAAGCAGCCCTTTCAAATTTCTCAATATTTCTACCAACACTTCTGAAAGTTTCAAGAAGCATGAGATTCATTCCTGCCAAATTAGTCAATAACTTTCAGAATTATATTTTGTTTGCAGGTTTTCTTTGCTTTAACCATACCACCATCGAAGCTGGCAATTTTTCAATCAAGTTTTATGGCTCATGATTCTAGCAAAAGCCAAAGTTGCTGCTGCTTCCATATTTGCATGGATAGATTTAAAGTTTAAGATAGACCTAGGTGAAGAGTATATGATGACAATGGATAATACAAAGGGAGAAATTGAGCTTCATCATTAAGCTACAAGTATCCATCTACGCTAGATATTCAGGTTTTCCAAGGCCTCAGCTTTGCTACTCATTTTGGTAAAGGCAAAATTTTATCTTCAATCTGTGTTTTATTTTTTACGTCTTTCCAGATTTAGCACCAAAGTTGTACTAGAGTTAGTTTTTTCAACATAATGATCGAGTCATAATTGTATTTTTGTGTGTCTTTTATTTCAGAAAGTTGCCCTTGTTAAAAAAAGTGGGAATAGGAAATGCATAGGACTGCATTGTAGCAAAGATCTTTTGATCCTAACTCAGGTCACTTGATGGAATTGAAAATCGAAAGCTTAATTTGTAGAGGATGACTTGGCAGATGGATCTTGTCAGTCAAGACCCAATTTTGTTCAAGGGCTCTATCCATGCAAACATTGCATATGGGAGGAAAGAAGGAATTGCAAATGAGATGGAAACTAT